>OZ012736.1:490254817-490532317 GCA_963859935.3 Lathyrus sativus
AGATAAAGCACCGAATATAAAAGTACAAGATAGTTTGCGACCTCTACCTAGGCTAGGTGGCACAATGACATCTTTTTGTATTATGATGTCACCATTCTTTTAGTGAACGTTGGGATATTACAGCTGGAATGTATTTCCTATTATCCCCTCAAACAATTCTATTCTCAAGCTCTATATATTGAAGATCTGAATGCTTGAAGAATAAGTTACCATAGCTGGCATGTTGCTACTGTAGCTGCAAGCCAAGTAAAAATGCTAAAATGTTGAACTGCAAAATGCTGCAAGAGCAGAAGAGAAAATCAAGAGAGAGTAACTAGAACAAAAAGTAAAAGAGCTGAACAAAACACGAGAGCATGTGTGCAAGGTGGAAGTAAGCACCAAGTTGTAAACTCAAGAAGATGATGCTTAATGCTCAACTAAATTAGAGCGTTGCTCTACAAGAAATGAGATAAGCATTAAAAGAACCTGTTAAGCTCACAAAACTCATGATGGTACGATGCAAATCTCTTGGAGATTATTCTTAAGATAGTTTTGCAAATTAGCAAGGAGCTGTTGTTCATATCTTACTAATAACACTGTTGTGTTATTGTACTTGTCACACCCTCATTTTCACCTTTAGCCTTTCATACCCTATGTTCGTCATATCATACATCGTTCTATTGCATATCGAGCATGTGGGTTCACAAGGTAAGGATTGGGTCGGTCCTTTGTTTTCCATTTCAAAAAATGATATAAGAGAGATACATCATTCCAAATTCAAGATTCATGAATTCAAGATTAGATTCAAGAATTTTACAAAGGGAATTTCATGACATTATAAGAATGCCATTTGTTACAAAGTTTCCAACTCTAAGTAATGTTTAGAAATTAAACTATTTCTAATTCAAGTTTCTAATTAAATTCATGCTATGGTACCCTTCATGCCTCATCAAGTCCACATGATCCTCTTTGTGCCTACAAACATCCAAGGAAAATAATTAAGAGTTAACTCAACATTTGAATATTTCAAGATCAAGACTATGCATGCTTAATCATGGGCCATTTGAATGTGACACAAAACAGTCCCATGCAAGAAGTGACAATTTGCCTCATATCACAAAACCATTTCATGTCACAAAAGCAAATGAATAAACTTATGGTGATGTATCTACACATCAAATATCAGAATTTTAAAATTCTGTCCAAAGGTAGTAATATTGACCACAAGGGTTGTCCAAGGACAAGCCAACAAATGGGTACAAGATACAAAGTGCTGCAGAAAAATAGGCTTAGGCTAGTGCAGCAAAAATACAGCAAGGCAACATACATGAAAATAGAAAGAAAGAGAGTAGCATGAAGAAAGTGGTAAGAGACATTTCTCCATGAAAAATATGATGTTTTGAAAGAAGGGAAAACCCTAATGGTTTGAGTTTAAAAGAAGAGGGAGCAGCTGCAAAAAAGGAGGGAGGCACATGTAGAGAGAAGATAGAGAGCAAAATATAGAGAGAAAAACCAGAAAAAAAGAAGAGAGAAAAAAAGAAAAAGAAGAGAAAAAAAAACCAGAAAAAAATCAAGAGAGTCACATAGAAACATTTAGAGAAACCATTGAAGAACAAAACCTTCAAAGCATAGAGTGGAGAGTGAAGAGAACACCCAACCAAAATCAGCGGAGGTTTTGCAAGAAGGATAATAACTCTTGGGTATCCATTTCTTCAAACTCTTCTCTCTTTATATTTTGCATTTGTCTTTTATTTTCTCTTTTAAGTATTTTTGCGTTGTATACATTGTGTAAGGTCCCAAGAGGGGTCAAGGAACTTTTGTAAGAACCACAAGGAAGGAAAGAACAAAAAAATATAGTTTAGATTTTTCACCCAGCAGAGCTGACACGGGCCGTGTCAGCCCACTGTTTAAATTTCCTTCGCGCGCATCTCCCAAGGGTGCTGACACGGGTCGTGCCAGCTGACACGGGCGGCCGTGTCAGCTCCCTGTTTATCTCTAAAAATCAGCGTTCTGGACACTTCCTGACATGGGTCGTGTCAGCTCCCTGTTTACCTCCAAAAATCAGTGTTCTGGGCACTTCTTGACACGGGTCGTCTCAGCTGACACGGTCAGCCATGTCAGCTGACACGACCAGCCGTGTCAGGCCCCTGTTTCATGCTGTTTTTTTTATGTTCCTTATTTTCAAAACCGACTAACCCGATTTGATTGTATGTGGATGCTTACGGTCATTCGTGACTTTTGGATCCAAAAAATATTTTCAAAAATAGACTTTCGATTTTATCGAGCCATTTTCACCCTTGTAAGTCGGTCGCCATCGACCTTTTTCCCATCACTTCAAATATTTTTACAGGCAATAAAACTCTTGATCCAACATCAAGTGGTAATTTTCTCATAAAAAATCCAAAAAAAAAACAATAAAGATATGATTAGGTTTATATGCCATAAGCTTTAAAGTGGTGGAGAAGGAATGAGAATGGGACCCTCCTACACTCGTTCCGAATGTTTTGAATACAAGGCGCTCGACTTGGTTATTCGAAACATTCATCTCTATCCAAAGTCTTTAGTGTGATCCCAATCAAAAACAATTTTCTTCTCAAAAACCTAAAAAATAACATCAACTCATCAAACTTCTTTTCGCCTTAGGGCATCAATCCGAAAACCCTTTTTCAAGGTATAAAATCAACCAACAAACAATCATTTCTCAATCCTAGAAACTGCGGAGCTTTGATTCTTCACTTCTTTTAAGTGAGGATACATAAACACAAGGGCCACAATCCTTGGCGAGCACTCTAATAAAAAACCAACCCCCTCTTTCCTTTTAAACAAGCAAACTTTTAGATTAAAACACCCATTCAAGCTAAACAACCTAGAAGGTTCCCATCGAGTACAATGGATGCGAGGGGGTGCTAATACCTTCCCCTTGCATAACCGACTCCCGAACCCTAAAACTTGGTTGCGATGACCATGCTCTTTTCCCAAAGGTTTTATCGCTATTTCCCTTTCCCTCCTTGGGATAAATAAAATCCGGTGGCGACTCTGTATCATTTTTCGCGTAGCGACAGTACTTCAATTGTGTCATCCGCTTATTTAGAAGCAATTCTTCTACACACCTTGAAACACTTTTAAAAGTGTAGATTCCTCAAGTGACAAAGTCGTTAGTCTGGATACGTGAGAGGGCTAAGTTGTTTTCTAACACTTAGAGGTTGTAATTTATTGAGATTATTGGATTAAGCTCCTGTCTAAGGCAAAATAACTTGGTGGGTGGACTGGAGTAAATATGTTAATAGTGAACTAGGATAAAAATAATCGTGTCTATTTATTTGTATTTCTCTTGTTAGCATTGTTTTTAGTTCAACACAAAAGTTCATAGTTGGTGAAACCAATTCAAACCCCTATTTTTTTTGTTTCTCATCCCTTCAATTGGTATCAGATCTCTGGTTCTGGTATTGATGTTTATCAAATACTTAACCGTGTCAGATAAAGATCTAGACGAGCTTTGAGAAACACCTTGACAGTTTCCACTCCATCACCTATTGTTCAAGTCTCAAATACTCTCAGTTTTTATCTTCTACCACTGTTGGTGAAAAGGTTGAGTACTGGAAAGTTGAACTAGAAAGTTCTATATAAAAGGTGATATTGAATGTTTGAATATGGTAGTTGATATCTACATATCTCCCTTAGATGAAGCTGGTAAAAGGTTGAAAGCAAATCTGAATGATTATTTAGGAAAGGATGAAAAGAATCATCAGAAAGCAAGAAGATCCTTGTTTTCTGAAAGTTAATTCTTACTGAGCATGGGATGTTCTTAAAGTCGGATTGTTATGTCTTTTTGACTTTCTCAAAAACTCATTAAGAACTCCTTTTAGTTGAGGAAACAATTACTCGTGTTTTGATTCTGAAGCATGAAGACTTCAAGATGAAGAATGTTGAAATAGTTTGAAATCTTGTTTTCAAGTTTTCAAACCATGACTGTAGAACTTTGAGTTCTGATCTAAAGCTACTCTTCGTCAGATCACTTGAACAAATTTATCAGAAGCTTGATGTCTAGAAAAAAGACTCTTGGTAATTACTCCCAAGTTTGCAGAAGATCTGAACAACATCTCTGTCAGAAGAAGATCTCATGAAAGCAGATCTAAAATGCCTAGACAATCATTTGTCAACATGGAATGATTCTAAGTTCTCAGAATATGACGAAGATGAAGAACAAACTATCTCAGCACTATTGGTTGATGCTAGAATGTCTGATGAAGAAGATTCTTCAAGAAGATGAAGTAGTTTTTGTTTCTGATTTAGCAGAAACTATCTCTGTTGCAGAAGTTCTTAATAACTCAGTTAAAACTCTGGCCCTATCACCAGGATTCTGACTGATTGCTCTATTTCTATACACAGACATATTTGAACCAATGAAATACCACAGTCTAAAGTATTGATTTAGTTACTGTTAGTATTTACAGAATATACTTTGGTGAAGGATCTTAACATAAGGATCAATCCTTCTATGATCTCTTCTCAACTAGTGCAAAGTGATTACCTAAAAATGTTAAAGGTTAGAAATAATTTTGGTCAACAGACTGAGAACAAACAGCTTGAGAATCTATTTGATGAAAATGAGTTCTTCACGTCCTTGTTCTTTACAATCAGATATAGATGTAAAAGAGAAAACATGATCATGAAAAGAAATGGCTAAAATCATGATATTTGAAATTATCATAACAAACCATTCCTAAGGAAGCTGTAGCATGCTAATCTGAACAGATATCCTTTCAGATCACTTCTGATACATCATGACTAGAATGCTCTAGGTCTACAAGTACTTGGAGTTAAAGTACTTCTACAGATGAATCAATTTAATTTCAGATTTGTTAATAAGCTTGGTAGTTAAAAGCCGAAGCTTATTAAAAGTTTGCAAATATGGAAATTACCCTTTCAGATGCTGAAGGTAATTAGAGCTTGATGAAGTACAAGATAAAGAAATCAGAAAATCCTCATCAGAAGCCGTCACAGTTCTTACTCCTCTGAAAAAGCTTAGACAGAAGTCTTCACTTTTTGAAATACTGATTATGGGTGATAAGCCTAAGCCAGTAAGAACAAGGTCAACATTAAAACCCTTTGAAGAAATGTTTTATGATTTTATGTTCTTGATTACATATGCATCAGTTGAGGAAGAGCGTCTGTTCAAAGATTATACTCCAATGACGTAAGAGGAATTCAACTAATTTTCTCAGCATATGGCATCTTGCTTTCTAAATCTAGAATTAAGAATTAGTTGATTGAATCAATTGACTTTTTGAAAGCAAGTCTTAGTGAGGACATACGCGATTGATCAAAAGCAGAAAGATAAAGGAATTACTTAGATTCCTCTGATGATCTGGATATAACAAATATCAAGAAAGATGTTTCATTCATTAGAATGAGAAGACCAAAGAAGCTATGAAGATGATCTTGTCTCTGCACAAGACTCAAAGATTCCTCTGCATCTCATTCAAGACCTAAAGGAAGAAATAAGATTTTGTGAAGACAGTTTCTAAGGGGAATTTTCTCTAGTGGTCCAGCTAGAGACATCGTCAACAACATCCTCAAATGCAGAATAAAATTGAGTGGTGATTCTGAAGAAGCACGTACATCTCCAAAATACAATGCAAGCTGGAAGTCTACCAGAAAACTGAGAAATGTTTTTCTAACTCTTACCACTTTTTACTTAATTGTCTAAGAATCTATTTTTATATTCTGGGATTAAGATTTTGAGATTATGTTCAGAAAGGAACTATTTTTCTTAAACCTTTGACATAGTCCTTTCTTATGGCTGTTGTCTATTTCAAATTCCTTACTGAATGTAAACTTGTTCTCATTCTTACATGTGAACTATGTTCTATGTCTAGAATGAAAAGGAGTATCTCAAAATTTTCATGTCCTCTAGAATAAAAAAAAATATGTTTCTAATGTTTTAATTAGTAGCATTTTAATTATGAGATGTGAGGCTTCTAACAAGTGAAGTTATCATATATCTGAGGTATCCATGGTCAGAATGCTCTATTGAGTTAGTTTTCTTTTAACCGTTGGAAACTGAAGAGTTTACTCATTAACACGTTGCCAGGATAGTGAAGAGTTTGTGTTTAATTATAAGTCAACCATCTTTTAATGAATGTCGCTCAGCGCCTAACGTGACATATTGGGTGACAAGACTCTTGGATTCAGACTGATAAATCATCACTTTATTTCTTGTCAAATTAATTCTTTTACTGTCATCTTTTCATATTCTTTTGTCTATTCCTTTATTGATATAACATAAGTATTTAATGCATCAATTACTATTCCACTTAATTTCTGTTTCATGCGTTTATATTTCCTATGTGATACTCTCTTTGGAAATGATGGTAGTCCATTTTCTTGGTTAAACATTTATTGCTTTGTGTGTTTTAAATTTGTATGTCTTAATTGTTGTCTTTATTGCCTTGTTTCGTTCCACTATTTGCTATATTTATATTCTCCATTCAATCCTCTAACAGTCATTCTCAACTCTTCACCTTTGCAAAAATATTCTCTATTTTTTCTCTCTTCTTCTTCTTCTTCCCCCAACAATGTTTGTCAAAACATTTTGTAGTAATGAATACCTTATGGAAGTCATTTGTGAAAAACGATCCAACTTTCCTCGTCTTCAAGGAACTGATAGCGATGTTGTCCTGAGCATGCATATACAAGATTGACCCAAATATTATGCATTGTTGCATGGACCCATCTATCCAAACCTTGTGAAGGAATTCTGGAAATATGCCTTAGTTAATGTGGATGGTGACTCCATCTGTTCCTGTATTTATGGAACTCTCGTCACTATCACTCATACTTCCATTGTTAAAGCTATTGGCTGTACTCAAACTGGTGTCACTGTGGACGGGTTTCTCTTTACTTACACCTTTATTGATAAGCTCAATAACATTCATGATACCTCCTTCCTCATATTTGAACCCAAAAATCCTGAGAGGCTTCTTCCTTCAGCTAAAGCTTGGTTCAACCTCCTCTTAACTAACTTTCGTCCTTGGGGTGTAGATAAAAATGTTCTATTCCATGTTGGCAGACTTTTCATCTACTTTGTTATGAATAATATCCATGTCAACCTGCCTCAAACCATCTTCAATCATCTGAAAGAATCAGTCTCTATCTCAAGAGGTTAGTATAAGTCCTTCATACCTTATGGAAGGATTCTATCTGAAAATTTTTATATGGCTGAAATCATTGGTTTGGCTAAGAGGTTTGGACAAGATGTTGCGGCTGCTAATGTAAGAAGTGAGGTGGTTACAAGTTTGTTGGATTGGTACTCGTGTCTACTGGATAGATGTGTGGTGTTTTGGGTGCTTCTGGGTCTTGTGGCTTCTGTGTCTGTAGGGTGTCTGTGGTCGGTTGACTTTTTGATGATGTCCTTTTCTATGGTCTTATTGTTATCTGGTTTTGGTTGTATTGACGTTTTCCCTTGTTTTTTCCCCTTAAAATGTATGGCATGTAATCCTTCTATTATACTAATGAAGTTCTCTATTATTTTCTGTTATTATTCTCTCTCTCTCTCTCTCTCTCTCTATTTATTTCTACTTAACCTTTATTTAATAGTTGAATGAATATTTCTCTTTCTTTATTTTAATATTCATGTTTTCTTTTACTATCTCTTTAATTTCTTTCTTGATTATGTTTTGTGTTCTTCTTAAGAGAAACTAACTTCACATCTATGACTTTTCAAATAGAAATTAGGAGAAGCTTACAAACATCTTCTCTAAGACTTTGACATAGGGGGAGCTTACAAACCTCAGACCCAGAAAACTTTTGGTCGTGTTGTCATTTTCTTAGTTGTTGTTATTCGCTTACAAACCTCAGACACATATAACATATGTGTGTGTGTGTGAATAAGAGAGAGAGAGAGAGTCTAATCCACCTCACCTATGTCAGCTCTAACACTATCTGAGAGTTCATCGTGTTTTATAGAGGATGGAACGGGTCATGTTGATTTAAGACAAGTTTGGGCCATTACGAACATATCTAAACAATTTATAATCTATTAGACTTGTGTTGTTCAATAGGTAAAGACAATATTTCATTGGGCATATAGTGATTCCACTTTTGGGATCTTCTATCTCCAAGCCAAGAAAAATATTTTATAATTTATAATAAAAATCAATGGATTTTAATAAAACTACCTTTATAAATAATTGTGTGTGTTCAAAATTGTTATTTAAATAATATCTCTATTTAGATGTAGTTTTTTAATAGTACTTTAAATCAATACATTTTATTATTTTAATATTGTTACTTTTCTTTTTCTTATTATTCCTACCTGGTGAAAATTCCTAATAAGACATATATGTTATAAGGCCTAATAAACATTCAGGTTATCCATGCTTAATATCAATACTTTAAGAGAATTTTTTATTACACCTTATTAACTTCTAACACACAATGTGAATTTTCACATATGCTTCCAGATTTCATAGATATATCTCTAGACGTACCTTTTCCACACTTTACCAAGGCCATTCTAAGTTACGGCCCATACATTGGTTAGTTTTATTTTGGAGATATATCTCTGAAATACTTTAAGGTAAACTTTTTAATTGTTCAAGTTCAGTGGATATTTCGGAGATATATCTCCAGAATTATGAGCGGCATTTTGAAATTTTCTGCCACCTTTTCATGTCAAATATTTCCGGAGATGCACCTCCAGAAATATTTGATATAGCTTCCAACTGCATGATCAGTCCTCCATTGTTGTCATACTTCATTCTCAACTAAACCCTCACCCTAAAAACCCTTTATTCTCAACCTATTTTTCACTCCAAATCTTCATCGTTTTGGTTCAACATACCACATGGAGCAAAAAAAGATAAAATTTCAGGTAAAGATTGTTCTTTTCCCTCTAAATTCCTCACATTGGTCATCAATTTTTTCTGAAAAAACTTACCTTGTGTCTGAAAATGTATCTCAGGAACGTGTATGAACTTGTTCAGAGATGAATTTTCGGAAAGTGTCTGTGTTCATTTTTACAGTCATTTTGAAGCAGAACTTAAACTAATGTTGTTTTTTTGTTTGCATTGTTTTCAATAGATATGGTGACCCCAATGTTTTCCTAAAACAAGTTGTTTCTCTGAATGTTCAAGGGGTTGTTGTGAAGGCGGTAGATGTTGGTAACAACTTTAAAAATAAGCAAGAGTTTGAATCTCGTGATCAAAGGCTTGAATGTATTCATATGGAGGCCTCTAAACTTGGATTTAGTATGGTTATCGGAAGGTCCGATAATGGTTCAGATAGAAGATGCGCTTTTATGACAATGGTGTGCGAGAGAAGCAGGAAATATCGAATTACTTTCCCAAATTTTAAAAGAGACGATACAGGTAGTAAAAAATGTGAGTCTCCGTTTAAGGTCCGTGGTTACATGTTGGCTAACAAAAATTGGAGATTTAATGTGATATATGGTTTGCATAACCATGAATTGTCTTTAAAATTATCCAGTCATCCTAGTGTCTATCGGCTCAAGCTGAAAGAGAAGGAATGTATTAGTGACATGATCTTGAATTTTGTTCAACCAAAAAATATTCTTGCAATATTGAAACGAAAGCGATCCAACAATATATCAAATATCAAGAAAGTGTATTATTCGGTACCTCACTAACAAGACGATTATGAGGGATATAACTGATATGCAACAACTCTTGAAACTATTAGATGATAACAATTACATCTCCTGGTACCGAACGTGCGACGATGGAGTTACGATTATAGATATTTTTTGGACTCATCCTGATTCCATAAAGTTTTTCAACACGTTTCCTACCATGCTTATACTTGATTAAACATACAAGACTAACAAGTATAGACTTCCATTATTTGAGATGGTTGGTGTTACCTCAACTGAGAAGACATATTCTGTTGGTTTTGTGTTTATTTCGTTTCCCATGTGTTTGGACTATTGCTAAAAAGGTGAAACTTTGTGAACCAATAAGAATGGACAAGGTTTGCTCTCATTGGAAGAAACTTAGATTTAATGATGATGGATGCATGGATGACGGGAAATTGAATATCTCTATTTTGATCAAATGGAAGCGATACAAGAGAGATTTTCGAAGGCCGATGACAACATGAAACTCCACGGCAAAGAACAATTGAGGAAGATTTCCTATCCCGAAATCACCGACATGAAATTACCTTCTCAACCGCTAAAAACAAAAAGGTGCTCCAAATAAAATGAAGCCTACACCGAATGACAACTCCACTACACGGTCTCCTTCATATTTTGAGTATGTTGACAAAGTTTTTCCTAACTCACCGACTCCAAAATCTTAAAAAGTGTTGTGAAAGGAGTCCGCATTAGGAAACCACCTTTGACGCTGCTCCCACTAAAGATTTCATTCATTAACGAGATGCCGATTTTTATGCAAAAATATATCAAGCGGATCGTCAATGTTGTGGGGGATGGTAATTGCGGTTAGCGAGCCGTTTTGGCTTTACTCGGTAAAGGAGAAGATAGTCATGCACTTGTCCGACATCAACTTATCCAAGAGTTGAATACACATAAAGAATCGTACATGTGGTTGTATGTAAATAAAGAAAAATTCAATGCGGTTTATGAGTCTTTTGTTCCTTGCTTGAGCGACCTGACACCAGAGGAAAAATGGATGAGCTTCCCTAATATGGGTCACCTAATAACATGTGCATATGATAGAGTGTGCATTGACCTGACACGCTACGGTTTTTTAGAAACCTTTTTTCCACTATGCACCACAACACCCTAAAATCCAAATTATCATATCATGTGTATTGAATGGCTTTCAAAATCAAGTCATTTTGTTCAAGTTTACTTGAAACCGGGATGCCCCATACCACTTACATAACCAGAATGGACAACTCATTCAACCACACAAGCCGAGACATGGTCGAATCATTTTATGGAAAGGATGCAAGAATTCAAGAGATTGAAAAAGAATCAAATGCATAAAAGTCCAAGGGGGTACCACCTATAGATTTAGTCGACGACACATGTTTTTATTCATTTTGATTTCTTGTTTAAACAGAAAAATAAATTTATATAATTGTATCTCAATATAAATGAAGTGTTACATATTCACATTTTATTCATATTTGGTCTTTATGAGGGTTTTTTTATATGGTTCTATTTTAGAAATGGTTCAAGAGAAGTTCTGGAGAAACATCTCCGGAAAATTTTGTTATATGGTTCTCTTATTGAAATGGTTCAGAAGAAGTTTCGGAGATACGTCTCCGGAACAAGATGATAAGGTGCGGTTCTGGAGATATATATATCCGGAATCAACATGAAAATTAATGAGTGGTCCATTGTTATGTCGCAAATGTCTTCTACTCCGACGACTCAAGCTCACTGATATCACCCCCTTGAAGATATCATAGACGAAACCCATTATCTCCTACCTTACAGAGACAAACGAAGAATTGTGAAGCTCGAGTAGCGTTTGCCTCCGGTTGACAAAGAAGAGAACATTGTGTTAAGAAAATCTGAGCTCAATACTTGAGTGGGTGTTAGGGCTATGTGGCATACGTATTTCGGTTTTGAAGATAGAGTTCCGCTCAAGTTGGAAGAGACGCTACAAAGATCAGTCGAAGATATATTAGAGATTTGCAAGCGTCCACCGGGATATTGAAATGTAATAATGAATTTTCTGTTGGAATCATCATTGTAATTATCATTTTATGTTATGGATGTCTATTGCATTTTGGAAAGTTCATTTTCTGTTAAATTTGTTTCTGGTGTTTTTCTGGCGATGTAACTACGAACTTGCTCCAGAGATTCTTCTTCGGAACAAATTAAATCGAATATATAGGGCGCCTCTCAAAATTTTCATTTGTTGAGTGTGAAAAAGGTGCGTTTGAAGATATATTTCTGAAAACGGGGAGCATTTGTGGATTTTCGCATGGCGCGGTAGAAACATATAGGGTGCCATAAGAAATTCTCTACTTCAAAGCTATATAAGTTTAGCACGATTTATTCCAATCTAGGCTAAGTCATGCAACTGAATGGGTCAACTAGGCCCTAGTATGACGAGAGATTAAACAAATGAGTAGCCTATAATGAAAAATTCTATGAGACATGAAGCCCATAAAATATTTAAGGCTAAGAGTCTAGGAAACACAGTCCAAAAGGTAGGCGATCCATGAAGCATATAACTCAGAAGGCAGGCGATCCAGAAGGATGACAACCTGAGAGATAAGCAACCTATAGAACAAGTGGTCTAAAAGGCGGTGCTCCAAGAGACAGGCATCCCAAGAGGTAGGTGGTCTAGAAGACAAACAGTCAAAGAGATGAAAAACCTAGAGATATGCATCCCAAAAGGTAGACAATTAAGAAGACAGACAATCCAAAAAAACGAGTGGCTTAGAAAGTAGAAATCTATAGATAGACACTAAAAGTTAGGAGATCCAACACTTTAAGTTAAGATATCCAACTATAGTTTTTTTATATTGATGAACAAATTCAGATGGTAACTATTTTTAATAATTTACTTTAAATGGAAAAAGAAACTTTCTAAAAGCAATGGAATTGCCCCAACTTATAAATGTGGTCAAAAATTGAAAAGAAAATCTTTAAAGAACCCCACCCTGAAAAGGAGTTCTTCAAAATTAGATTGATCATTACATCTTTAAATATTTAACCTTTTCTTTGATTTATCATCTATGAAGTGGACAACATTGTTCAAAAAAGTGGCTTCCTTTGGTCGATATTCATTTTGTAGTTTGTACAATAGGGAATAACTTTAGTAAAAAAGTGGTTTCCTTGATAGGATATGTCTCACAATTTTTGGGTGTTCTTTGAAGCTAAGGCTTTGAGTGGAGTGTGTTAGTACCAATAATAGTAATAATATTGGAATAGAATTTTTTCATTAGCAAATGGACATTTATATAAAGACAAGTATTTTGGTTGATTGGATGTTGCCATTTGAGCATCATGACATATATTTAAAAAGAGAAATAAAGAATTATACTTAGAGAAAAATAAAAACTAAGTTTAAAATAATTAATGATAGTGAAACTTATTTAACTATGAAGTTCACTATCATTAGAGTTTTTTTTTTAACTTATTTTTTAATTAAAATAAATAAGCGAAATATCGTAGATTTCGAACCGCAACCATGCAGTCGAAAATAAAAAATAATATATTTTTTTTCAAATGCTTGTATTTCTCTCCTTAATGTGGAGCAAATGTCATAGGTAATTTTTATTTTATATTTCATTCTTCATGATGATCATGAATGAAACAGAAAATTATTGAATGATTTAAGCATACCAACTTTTACTACATTGATATTTCCACTAAGGACTACAATCCTTTTGTGTTTGTCCCCTAAAGTTTGAACATTTCATTAATTATTTCCCCACTAACTTTGAAACCACATAGGCCACACATTTTGTCCATTACAAAATTATATCACAATCTCTATGAGAACAATCTACCAGTCACCTATGATGAGACCTCTCACCCCTAATCTTTGACAAAATCTAAAATACTCTTGAATTTTTTTTACCATTTCAAATTTTAATAATTCTTTTTTTTCTTCAAAAATTTGTGATTTAATCTTTTAAACAAGCCAAAAATTTATAATGCAAAGTAAATATAAGGTAGAATTTAATATTGCTCAGCATTAAATTAGAAAAGAAACTTCTATATATTTAAGGTATGCTAAAAAGAAATTGAAAAATGATATTGTTCATATTATTCTTAATCTATATAAATGATTTAAGTTCTTTCTTACACAAATTAAAAGTACTCTAAGTTTGTATTTGAATTTTTATATTTTCTCTTATACTCTTGTGTTAGAGTGTAGTGAAGGGTAATTAATATTTGCTTTGAAGAGTGTGAGTGTATCAGGGTTTCAGAATGGTTGATGGTAGTCTATGTATTGTAATAATTTTAACATAGTAGTATTTTCTGGTTGTCATTCGACGATCGTGATTTTTTCTCTGCCTTTAAAGTTTTCACGTTAAATTCTTGTGTTGTTATTATGTTCTACTTTTTCTCTATGCATTTGTTTTTCTTAATAATTGGTATCAAAAATCTTGTTTTGGCGGGGTATAAATGTTTTAGTATGCTTTGTAGTTGCACTTTTGTCTGGTCTTCCATATCATAAAAGATATTTTATACTTAGTGTTGCTTGGGAAAAATATTTTTGTTGCTGGAAAGGTTTTGGTTGCAATGTCAAGTTTTTCAAGTTGATGGAAGATCACTACAAGAAAAACACATTTTAGTTGCAAGTTTTTAACCTCAGCCCCGACTCCGACGCTATTAGCGTTGATGTTATGTCGCCAATAGCCGTTGCTAAGAGGTAAAATCATTTGTTTTAATTTTTTTAATAGATTATTATTAATAGCGTAAATTTAGGCTGACGCTAGCTTTGGATTTAATTAATTTTATTTTAAATAATTTTTTTAATGGAATGCTAGAAAGTTTATTAATTAATTAATTAATTATTTTATAGTAGCTTCGACTACAAACCGACACTACCGACACTAATATATAATTCCTTCTACGACCCCAAAGACCGACGTTATTGTTGGTGCGAAAATATTCAATTTTTTCTCATAATTTTTGTTTACCTCATTTTTATTATTTATTTAATTAGTTCTAAGTTTAGCGTCGCTATAAACCGACGCTAACTTTGGTGTAAAAAATTGATTTTTCTCTTTAAACTTTAGTTTGCCTCCCTTTTTCTTTCTTATTTTTCTAATATATTTATTTATTAGTTTTTTTATTTTTTTAACCAAATAATTTTTTTTTACCGATTAAAATAACTAATAAATTAATAATATTCTAAAATAACAAATAAAATTTTATTATTCTAATATTTTAAAAAGATAAATTGTAAAATATAATATAAAGTTTAGAAAAAGCAAAGTTAGCAAAGATAATAAAATATAACAAATAAAAAGTTTGGAAAAATAGATAAAGTAGTAAACAAATATAATAAAATATAAAATAATAAAAACAACATAGCATACAATTCTGTTGTTTCTCACTTTCTCAAATTGTAAATAAATTGTAAATAAAATTTTAGGGTTCTCATTGTTTCTCAACTTCTCAGTTTTTCAATCCCTTATGCTTCTCAAGTTTTCATCTTCATCTCTTTCTATCTTAATCATGTGCAATAATAACCATGTGAAGACATTAATGTGTTAGTATTATTGAATGTATCTTAATGTACCACATGAATAATTATGTGTTCTCTTTCTACTACAATGAGTGTTGCTTTTAACATGACTACAGAATTATATACAATTTAAGAAACAATAGAAAAAACAATTGATATTTTTACATAAAGACGCCATTAACTAATTTAGTTCAATAACTCATTACATCATTAAATAAATAAATTTAAGATAACAGAACTCCACATACTCCTTTACACCCTAATGTTGGGATAGTTTTGGATCATGTTGGCTTTTGAATATGCAATTGTATTGTTTGGATACTTCCAACTTTCAGAAACCCTTAAACCTTTAAACCTATTTACATGGTAATGATTATGTTACTTGCTCTTTTTCTTTATTATTATGTTATTGGATCAATCAATTAATATTGGATTTAAGCAATTTTGGATTTATTTTGTTTTTCAAATGTTGCCGGAGGATGAGGAGGTTGATGTTGGTGACCATATCAGTAGATCGAGTTGATTTATGTTCAATGGACTAGTTTTAAGTATATTATGTTGATACATCTATGTCTATTGCTCAACATATTTTGGATTTTATCAGGATTTTGATATAAGTAAATTCGTTTTGTATTAGAGGATAGTGTTATCAGTATTGCATTATGTATTCCAAAAAAGTTAAATTATGGATCTCATAGTTTTTGACTACTTTTATAATTAATTGATTGTGTCAATTAGATATGGCACTACAAGTTGATCAATATGGTGATAATAAACAGGTGCTTATTAAAATAAATAATGGTATGACATAAACTGATATAACTGATAATAAACAGGTTTCGATTAAAACATGTTTCGATTAAAACAGGTTTCGATTTAACTGATGAGTATGGTGTTGACTATTTATAGTAGCGTCGGCCCTGACTCTGGCGTTAATGTAACTAGTAAATAACATAGCGTCGGTGTCGATGCCGACGTTATTGTAAATAGTCAAAAACCTAGCGGCGGCTATCACCGACGTTATACGATGACGTGTAATTTTTTTTGAAGGGTAACACAATCACACATTCACACGTGGCATACGTCATATTATGACGTTTTCTGACTTAGCGGCGTAAAGGGCCGACGCTAATTAATAACATGGAATGTTTTTTAAAGGCAATCCAGTCACATATTAACATGTGGCATGCGTTAGCGTCGATAGAGCCGACACTAACATTGTAATTAGACCAAAGGGTCATCAATTAGCGTCTCCTTAACGTTCATACAAGCCGAAGCTAATGTAGTGCTCGACACGAGGCCGAAGCTAGACATTATTAATTTCCAGCTTCGGAAAGTCCACCCCGACACCTGGCCGACGCTAGACCATATTAGCGTCAGTTTTTGGTCTGTTAGCGAGGGTTTTTGGCTGACGCTAAAATGTTGTTTTCTAGTAGTGGATTGGCTTATAGAAATTTGATGAATGAATCAATTTTGACTTGTGGAAAATTCAACTCAAAGATCTTTTGATACAATTAGGATTACACAAGGCGTTGAAAGAAAACATTTTCAACATGGACAACGAGAAGTGGGAGGACTTAGATTTAAGAGCTCCAAGTACAATCCACATGTTTTTGACTAAAAATATTCTTGTAAAAGTTCTTGGTACATTGTCAGCCAAAGAGTTTCAGGACAAACTTGAAGGGCTATATCAATGAAAAAGTATATCAAGTTGGTTTTTTATTGAAGAAGTAATGTCATAGCTTTGGTAATGATGAACATACAAAAGTATCTAATCATCTAAGTGTTCTCAACTGTATTGTTTCTGAATTAAAAACTATTGGAATTATGATGGACGATGAAGACAAAGCTTTGAGACTCATATGGTCTCTTCCATATTTCTATGAGAATATTAAACCTGTTTTGATGTACAGGATGTAAACTTTAAGTTTTGAAGAAGTTTCTATTAAAATTATTTTTGAAGAAAAAAGATTGATAATAATTCATCAAACTCAGCGTTGGTTGCTAAAGGAAGGACTTATGTGAATAAAACAATGAGACTAGTGTGAAAAAAATGGAAAGATTGGGCATGTAAAGTATAAATGTCCTAATGGAGTTGTGTAATTTCAAGTGACTATACTCTTTATGGAGGAGTGTGATTGTTGGCGAGGACAATGAAAACTGATGTATTATTTTCAATCAAGATGGATATTGGGGTTGATTGAAAATATACATGTTGAAGAAGTCATACATCGTTAGTTTTGTCAAGGAAGAGGAGTCCAAGACTATATAAAAGATTTAAGTTCTTCACTAAAAGATACACCAGTAAAAAATACTTTAATAATCTTATATTTGACTTTTTAAATTTTCTCTACTCTTGTTTTAGAGTGCTGTGAGTAGGGATGATAATGGATAGGGTTTCTGCATGGTAGTATAGTACTTGTCTCCATATCCGCAGTTTGAAAAGTTTCATGTATCCAAGCTCATACCCGTGCGGGTACCAAAGTTTATTCCCGTACTCATACCCAATGGGTATTTAATTACCCATACTCATTTAATCACATTTATACTAAAAAAATATATCAATTATAATTTATTATGTCATTTTAAGTTTTTGACAACATTAAAAAAAATTCAAGGATGTTATTGTTAATAAACAAACATTTATATTAAAACGCGTACAATTTTAATATTAATGTACTTAATAAAATTGATAAATTAACATATGTATATATTAATAAACTTAAAAAAATATAAATAAATATTGTATGGGTATGGGGCAAGATGGGTACTAAGATACCCTTATCCGTGTCGTACCCGCTTATTTTAGTGGTTAATTGTCCTTGCTCGTGTCCATACTCATTTTGAGAATTTTTATTCTATCCATTGTGGGTAATTTTTACGAATGCCCCCTGAAAATGAGTTCAGTTGCTATCCCTAGTTATGAGTGGGTAGTTAAATATTTATTTTGAAGAGTGTGAGTGTATTGAGGCTTCAAGTTGGTTTAGTCTAGTCTATGTATTGCAACAATTTCATATAGTATTATTTTCTTGTTGTCATTTGACAACAATCGTGATTTTTTATTCGGGTTTAGAATCTCTATATTAAATTCTTATGTTGATATTGTTTTCCTCTTTTTCTTTATGCATTTGTTTTTCATCTTGCAAATATATTTAATATGTACTAGATATTGATCTTCTTTGAAAGGTTCGTATGAGCAATTATTAAATATAATTCAAAATAAAAATAAGTTTATTTGACAAGAAACAAGACAATGGTTGTTGTGTCCCAAAATTTACCCTCACTTTATCTAACCCTAATTGATTTGTGCTTCACATACATATGCATTTGCCCACTAGGTCATACACTCACAATCATTCATTTCATTGAGCTACTAAGACATGGGATCAAGAGTTTTCTTGTGATTTGAGTTTTTCCTATTCAAATGTGATTTACTTGGCTACTACACTCAAGTTTGAAGGAAATGATTAAACTCCCATCATATTGGGTATCTTGTTATCAAGGTTCATCCAGTATCAAGGTCATTATCTCCAAGATTTCTCAAAATATTATGGTTTCTTATTCATGGTGCTTGAGCTTGTTAAATATCTATCAACTGAAGATCAAGAATACTAAGGTTTTCATGCCAGGGTTTCATTGGTCATATCTCTCTCCTTATTCATATTCAAGGATTCCTCAAGATGTGGATCATCAAATAAGAAAGGATTAGGTGAAGGATTTATGGATTGAATTGCAAAAACTTTGATCCATGGTATAAAAAATACGAATTTGTGAGTCAGAATTTCATTGAAGAGAAGATTATGCATCAAAATGTTATTGTGGAAGTTGAGTTTGAAACATAGCACGTGATGCATTTTTTTTAATGAAGAACAAGTATTGATTCAAGGTCTTAAGGTCACGATTTGTCAATGTTTGATTCAAGGCTTCATTCATATGGTTTCTTGGTATTCAAGTAACAAAGTGGATTATTCAAGTTCATCATCATTCATCATTCAAATTCGCACTCAAATTAAGTATCCATAACCATTTTAGACCCATATTTCAAACCATTCTCACCCATATTCCATAACCATTTTTTCATCCACTTTTTAGTTTAATATCCATTTTAGATCCATGTTTTTCTTCCAAATCCACTTTTGAGTCAAATCCAAAACTAAGTATTCCATTTTTATCCAATTAATTTCAATATCCATCTTTAACCATTTCAATATCCACTTCAAAACCAATTCCATTTTAAATCCACATTGAAATCATGATTATCCAATTGATCCAAATTCCAACAAATATATAAAAAAAAAACTCAATTACAAGAATGGCAAACTTCCATTGATTGAATTAAAAAAAAGAGTTACAAGAATTTCACAATTGGTACAAAGACTTCAAATTCAAATATCAAGAGTATGTTTGATGCAAGTTCTTGAGTTTCAAATGTTGCAAAGATAATTACATTCCATTACTTGAACTCTAAGTTACAAAGATCACAAATTTCATTTGGTACAAGGAAGATTCCACAAGGATCAATTTCTTTTGACACATGACCTCAAATCCTACCAATCATTTCCAAATCTAATGAGTTTTTTTTCTTTCGAATTCATGTTATCCGTATCCTTTAAGCTCCATGGATAGCCATAATGTTTCGTATTATGAGATCATCATCCTCACCTTTACCTCTTACAAAATCAAGCATACAATCCATGTGCATGAAAGAAAGGTGCAAAAGTCAGAAGCATCAGTTTCATATCATCATGTTGGTGTATCAAAACATAAGCACACATTACACACATGAAAAAATGGACAAGGACATTCAAGATGAAAAACAATGGAAACATTAGCATACATTTCCTAGAGTCTTTAAAATCATGAAGGTCTAATTAAACAAACAAACACAGAGACATAAATTAAGGCACTATGTTATACATGACAACAATTGTTACAAGAAGAAAAGCAAGCAAAATTCACATCTTATACCTACTAATTTCAACATCAAGCTAGTTTTCAAACATAATCAAACTAGAGTGTTCAAGCCATTTGTTTCACTGTAGTGACATTTCAAATTCACGTAACATACATGGGCATTGATCAGTCACCATTTTTACTATGTTTTTGTCACTTGTTCGACATCAATCCATGTAATCGGTAATACTTTAATTCATATTTTTGTTACTTTTTGAGTTAGTTTCTATTTCCGCAAGTAATTTTTGATTTTAGTAGTTTAAGTTTGATTTCAATTATTCTGCATTTTACGCTTTGGTTTGTTGGTTTTGAGTGTTTTCAGGTTTAGGCGAAATACCCAAATGACTAGGTGCGAAGAAAATGGAAAATCCTGGATGTCGGGAACAATTTTGGAAAGTGGCAAAAGGCCTGACACGATCACCTGTGTTACCTGACACGGGCCGTGTCAAGAGGAGAATAAGCAAACGACCATGAGGAAGAGAAGCAGTAGGCTGACATGGGCACTTGTATCACTTAATACGGGCCGTGTCAGCAGGTCTGGGACAAAGAAAGTTTTGTGAAGGGACACAGGTAGCCAACACGGCACCCGTGTCAGCTGACATGGGTTGTGTTGGCCTGGACGCTAATTTTCCTGTTTTTTTGCTGATTTTAACTGAATATTGACCTAGAGGATAGTTTTGGCATTTCCACCTACTTGTCACACCCTCATTTTCGCCTTTAGCCTTTATACCCTACATTCGCCATATCATACATCATTTTATTGTATATCGAGTATGCGGGTTCAAAAGGTATGGACTAGGTCGGTTTGTTGTTTGTTATTTCAAATGAGATAACTTGTCTATCTTGGGCTACATGGAAGAAAAGGTTCATTATCTAAGGTTTGATCTAAATTGGAAAATCTATTCATCTAGATTTCTTCAAGGAGGAGTTACTTAAAAAAATATTAGGATATTCAAGATATATTCCTAATGAACATAAAATGCAAGGCCAAATTCAAGTTTGCTTCATCCAATTTTGTTTCAAATTCTTGGTCAAGTGGAGTTCAAATTTGCAAAGCATGAGTCAAGAGTACAAGTCCATAATTCAAGACTTCATCCATTTCAAGTTTAATGGAAATCCATCATGAATTCATGAATTAGAGGCAAAAATATTACAAAGAGAAATTTTATGACATTACAAGAATGTCATTTGTTGCAAGATTTCCAACTCTAAGTAATGTTTAGAAATTAATTTATTTCTAATCTTCATTCAAGTCTCTAATCAAATTCATGTTATGGTAATGCCACACCAAGTCCACATTGTGCTTACAAACATCCAAGAAATATGCAAGAATTAAATCAACATTGGAATGTTTTAAGACCAATAATATGCATGTTTAATCATGGGCAAAACAGCCCCATGCAAGAGGTGGCAAATTACCTCATGTCACAAAATCTACATGTTACAAAACCAAGAGAATAGCATATGATAATACATCTAAATATCAGATTTTCAAAATGCTGTCAAAAAGTAGTAGCATTGACCAAGAGGAGTTGTCCAAGCACAAGCTAACAAAATGGGTGCAAGGCACAAAGTGCTGCAGAAAAAAACAGCATAGGCAAAGTGCAACAGCAAAAATGCAGCATGGCCTCTTGCATGGAAATGGAAAGAAAGAGAGTGACATGAGAAAAGGTGGTAAGAGACATTACCCCATGAAAAAATCTGATATGTGGGGAGAAGAGAAAACTCTAGAGAGGAGAGATAAGAAGGAGGGGGCTGTAAACAAAAAGGGATCACTCTTGAGACATTCAACATCTACACACATTGCAAAAAACCAGAAAATAGAGAGCAAGAGAAACCCTAAAAACCAGAAAAATAGAAAGAAAGAAAAACCAGAAAATAGAGAGTGAGATAGAAGCACAAGAAGATCATTGAGAAGCAGAACCTTCACAACATAGAGTGAAGAGTGGAGAGCATCTCCAACAAAAATCAGTGGAGGACTTGCAAGAAAGATAGAAAGCTCTTGGGTATCCATTTCAAACCTTTCTCTCTTTACTTTTTGCTTTTATATTCGTTTTACTTCCTCTATTATGTGTTGTTGTACTGAGCTTATCATGTAAGGTCCTAAGAAAAACCAAGAAACCATTTTTAAGAACCATAAAAACGAAAGAGAACAAAGGAAAAAGTTAGGTTTTTTCACTCTGGTAGCCTGACACGGGCCGTGTCACACAACACGACCACCTGTGTCACACTTCTGTTGGCTTTTTCATAGCACAAAAACCCCAGGTCTCATGACACGGGTCGTGTCACACAACACGGCCGACCGTGTTGTACCTCTATTTGAGTTTTCAACGTGTAAAATACCCAGGACTTATGACACGGGCCGTGTCACACAACACGGCCACCCATGTCACACCGCTGTTTGACCTCAAAAATCTTTTTTCTCCCAGACCTTAGGACACGGGTCGTGTCACACAACACGGCCACCCGTGTCATACCTCTGTCAAGCCTCAAAACTCATATTGCATGTACTTTAGGACACGGGCCGTGTCACACAACACGACCGCCCGTGTCACACCACTGTTTTCTCACTTTTTGATATTTTACCTCCAAACCGTTTTTTTTTTGCATGTCTCGATTTTTTTAGCAGACTAACCCCATATGTTTGCATGATTTTAGTGTGAATATTATTATTGTCCTTGTTGACTTTTGATTCCAAAAACCATTTTCAAAAAGAAACTCTCGATTTTATCGAGCCATTTTTAACCTTGTAAGTCGATTGCCTTGTGCATCGCCATCGACCTTGTCCGTATCGCTTCAAATATATCTTTACAAACAATAAACCTTGATCCAACATCAAGTGATCCTTTTTTCTCATAAAAAACCCAAAATACAATAAATATATGGTTAGGGTTGTACACCATGGATTTTAAGGTGGTGGAGAAGGAATGAGAATAAAATCCTCCTACACTCATTCCGAATATTTTGAATACAAGGCGATTGACTTGGTTATTCGAGACATTCATCTCTATCCAAAGTCTTTTGTATAATCCTAGTCAAGAATAGATTCTTCCCTAAAAAAAACCTAAAAATAACATCAACTCATCAAACTATTTTTCTCCTTAGGGCATCAATAAAAAAAACCCTTTTTCAAGGTATAAAATCAACCAACAAACAACTATTTCGTAAGCCTCCGAACTACGGAGCTCTGATTCTTCACTTCTTTTAAGTGAGGATACATAGGCACAAGGGCCACAATCCTTGGCGAGCATTAAAATAAATAAACCAACCCCTCTTTCTTTAAACAAGCAAACTTTTAGAATAAAACACCCATTCACGCCAAACAACCTAGGAGGTTCCCATCGAGTACGATGGATGCGAGGGGGTGCTAATACCTTCCCCTCGCATAACCGACTCCCGAACCCTAAGACTTGGTTGCGATGACCACACTCTTTTACCAAAGGTTTTATCGCTATTTCCCTTTCCCTCCTTGGGATAAATAAAATCCGGTGGCGACTCTGTGTCATTTTTCTCGTAGCGACACTACTGTTATTTGATTTTTCGCTATTTAGAAGAGTTGTTGCAAAGAGAAGGGGGACTTTTTGAACTGAAGAAGAATTTTACGATCAGAGATTACAGATGACAAGGTTTTCGGAGGGCGAAGGATTTTAATGAGAGGAAGCAATTTACGATCTGAGTTTATCCAAATTCTTGTAATGTTTACTTTTCATGTTGTATTTTCTTTGAACAATATGAGTAGCTAAACCCCCTAATGCTAGGGGGTGTCCCTGATTTGATTTTGTAAGGATCATGATTTCTTATTTTCAGTAATACATTTGTTTTTCGCAAACAATTTAATCGCTCAGTGTTTCTAATGCTTTCTCTGTCGTACCAATAGGGATTGGTTTATGATTAGAAATTAGGTTTGACCATCATTGTTAATGCTTTTGTGCGATTAACCTGACATACTCCTCATATTTGTCAAAACTTCTTTTACTATTCTGTTATATTTTCTTACTGTTGAATTATAATTTCACCAAAAAATCCAAAACCTCCAAGGTACTTTTGTTTAATTAATACAATTAGAACTCTAAATTCAATGCAGTCCCTGAGATCGATACTGGAGAATTACCCATATTTTAACTAGACCGGAGGAAATAGTACACTTGCTATTTTTCTGATCAGGCATACATGACAATGGAAAGTTCAAAATATTCATGGCAAATTTGAATCACAATTAAGAGCCATAAAACGTGAAAATAAAAATGGAAACAAATGAATCATACAATTATAAGAAATCACAAAATCACGACAAGAAATCATAATCATAACAGCCATATTTTCTTTCCAAAATAAAATTCGACAAATAATCTCGCTCATCAATTCGAAATCAGAAAGTAAATTTCATAAGAGCTTATGAAAGGAGGTTTCTCTCATTCACAAGGAACACACAAAAGAGGAAAGCAATAACACGAATAAGCAAGCTACAAGAGAACACGGATTGGAAAAAAAGAACAACGCGCATTATCAACAATTTGCAACATATAACAAAAAGGAGCAGCGAAGAAGAAGTGATAAAGAGCATAGGCGGAAGAATTCAAACTCGTATCTGTTTGCTTCGCATCGCTGCAGGTAATTTCTGTCAGCTTCGTAATCGTCGTTTCACTGTCATTCGCAGTTGAGCGTTTGAGAATGTGGTGAACGAAATCGAAGCACATAGAGAGAGATGTGGGGTTGCGTGGGGTTGTGAAGCAAGCTCCTCCGTCTCCGGCACAAGGCCATGGCACGACGGAGAAAATCAACGACTTTGAGTTTGTGTGGAGTGAGAGAGAGGAAAACATGAGAGAGTGAAAACAAGTTATCTTAAATTTTCTTCATAGTACTCCCTCCGTATGTGAAACTTAGGCGGGCTAATAAAAAAGCTTCAACCCATGTGTTTTTTTTCTTCTAACACCATCAACTTATTTTTTTGCCCCCAAGACTCATGAAATAAAAAGAGGCCTTTGAACCTATTAACAAAGGGCTTGCGCCCAAATTGCTATTCACACAACCTGTTTTCCTCACTGCACCCCAGACCTATACTTATCTTTATTTTAGATTTTGGTTTTGATTGTGATTTAATTTGGATTTAATTCTTGACGTTGATTCTTGAGTAAATCGTTGTTAATTCTGTGATTATAGTTAATTAGGATTTTAATTGAATCTTGTGATGGAATACTAATTGAATCTTAATTGAATTTGTTTAGTTGATTTTGATTAGAACTTTAGTTGATTGTTTGAGTGAATTCTAATTGAATAATGATTGATTTCAGTTCTAATTGAATCTTATTTGAATTTGTGTAGTTGACTTTGATTAGAACGTTAATTGTTTTTTGGTTGAATTCTAGTTGAATATCAATTGAATTTTAATGAAATTCTTTGATGGAATTTTGCAAATTTTCTCATTGATTTTTGCCATGATCTTGATATGCTTAATTGCCTGTTGTGATTCACATGCTCCCTTAGGATTGGTTTTAGTCCAATTTAATTAAATTTTGCTTGATTAAATTGAATTAAAACATAGTTTTCCTTTAGGTCTTTAACTTTGGCATGACAACATTAGGTGTAGATTTCCCCTTGTAAATCCTAACTTTAGATCAAATTTGCATGATAACACTAGGATAGAATTTCCCTTTTATTCATCATTTTTTTTAAAACAAAAAATCTTTTCTTAATCAAGAATACAAAAATTCTTAATAAGTACGATACGTATATTACGTCACGAGTCTTAAGTACATGAGAAAAGACAAGCGGGAGTTTTCCATACCTCTTCTTAGAGTATTTTGTATGTGAGACGCTTGCCTCATTTGTACAAAGTATTCACTCCCATTATCGTAGACTTTATTATAATGCGTATCTCAAATTATTTGACATATCTTCTAACAAAACACTTCAACAAATTCAAACCTTTTACCTTCATGCTTTTCTCTTTAAAACCTTTTCAAAAAGGACATACTATTTTTCGTTCTACCGCAAACAGACAATGCTTCTAACTGGTAGAATGCGAACTTAGTATCGTCAATAAAAAACACAACAAATCAATTTTTTCAACAAGAACTACGGAGTTCTGTTTTCCTCTGAGATACGTAGGCATTGTGTTGCAAAACTCGAACAAGTTCAATAATAAAAAGTTTTTCTTTTTTCCGAGGTAATTTATTTCTGCATTCCCTTAGCAAGTAAGTCTTTAGATACATACATCCTTTGATTAGAACAACAACAATGGATCTCGTTGAGTGCAACGGACGTGAGGGGTGCTAACACCTTTCCTTGTATAATCGACTCCTGAATCTGAGTTTGGTTGCGAGACCATGTTCATTCCCTTCTGAAATTTTCTCAATATTTTTCTTTTTCAATTGGAATAAATAACGTTCGATGACGACTCTGTGTTATTTTTCGCATAGCGACAATGGTGTAAATGAAATATTTTGAACAATTTAACTTAGGAAAACTTTTGAACAATTTTCACTTAGTGTTGAACGTCGATACACCGACAAAAAACATGTATCAATTCCTATTGCTTGAAGTTCTTGGTATAACGTCTTTAAAGTTGATCTTTTTAGATCAACCCATATATATATATTAGTTGATCTTTTTAGATCAACCCATATACATATATTAGTTTATTTTGACGGCTTTAGTTGATATCAACGATTCGTTATTTTGTTTCATTTTTTCTATAATAAACAACTATACAAATATTATAATTAAATTTATAATTAAGATTATATTAAATTTTGATAATATGGAACAATAACTATAAATGTGTACATCTCTTTTAGGGGACGTTGCTTTCTGTATCTCTTTCATGTTTTGTTGTGGAGCAAATGGTATAATAATTTTGTAATTAATTTTCTTTCTCACGATGATCATGAATTAGATAGAAAATTATAGAATGATTTAGGTATACCAGTTTTGGCTACATTGATGCTACATTGATATTTCCACCAAGAACTACAATCTTTTTGTGATTGTCTCCTAAAGTTTGAACATTTCACTCATCACTTCCCCGCTAACTTTGAAGTCACATACCCCACCCATTTTGTCCATTACAGAATTATCTCACTATCACTATGAATATGTGAACAATATGTGTCAGATTCTTAAACAGCTAAATTAAATTCTCTAGTGGATTATTAATAACTCTTTTGTTCCTGACCATGTGATTTTTGTGGGTCAAATAAGCCTCCAAGAGGCTATAGTATGTGAAGGCTTATGGCCATTGGTCCAGTTTATGTAACATACATAAAAGTTGGTAATGAATGGAGGTTGGGTTTGAGTGAACATGTATTTTAA
This sequence comes from Lathyrus sativus, assembly GCA_963859935.3. Taxonomy (NCBI): domain Eukaryota; kingdom Viridiplantae; phylum Streptophyta; class Magnoliopsida; order Fabales; family Fabaceae; genus Lathyrus; species Lathyrus sativus. Next base: position 490,282,210 of record OZ012736.1, read on the forward strand.
GTTGGGAATTGTTTTTCTCATTCAAGGATTCCTCTTGCAACTTAGTTAAAAATTAAAACTATTTTTGAAATTCGAAAATGCATTTTCAGATGTATGCAAAATACATCGAATTCATGTATAAGTGAGTTACACTTTTATTTTGTAAAAATAATAATTCAAATGTTAAAAATATAATTCTTGGTGTTAAGTATATTTGTAAATGTAGGATTCAACAGAGTTGAAGTTGTATGTGTTCGATCAAGTTGAATATACTTGTAGTAGTTGAATCTGTATGTATTCGGCAAAAGTCGAATGCAACCTTGTAGTAGTCAAAGTTGTGTGTATTCAATAGAGTCGAACACAGCCCATCGAAGATAGTTAGTTGGTTAGTTGTTTTGAGATTGTTTGATGTGCAAGTAATCTCATTATAAATAGAAAGGCATCTTGTATTTGTTTATTAGTGAAAACACACAGAAAGTTTCAGAAAAAGAGTTTTTGACAGATTAGTCAATAAACATTCTTCCTTTCACTTCCATACACTCTTCTTCTCTCTTCCAAAACTGTTTACTATTCTCAAATCTTCTTTCTTTTCAAATCGTTGAGGAAAGGGAATCATCTTGCAACCAATGTGTGGTTGATTCACTCGAGTGAATAGTGAAAAACAAGAATCTTGGATCAATAAAAAAAGTGATTGAATCTTGTTCTATCAAGATTGATTCCAACATCTGGTATCTAGAGCACTGGTTGCGATTCTTGGGAAGTATAGAACAATGTATTCTCATCTAAACAAGCATTTTTCAGAAAATCTTCCCATTTGAATGGAAAGAATCATGATAATTTGTGTAAGAAGATGACGATTGTCTTCTGCTATCAAGATGTTTGGGATCTTGTGAAGAATGGAGTGACACCAAATAGTGAAAATGCCACTGATGAACAAAAGGATGCACATAAAGGTTTGAAGATGAAAGATTATAAAACCCTCTTTATAATTCATCAATGCGTTGATCTAGACAATTTTGAGAAATTTGGTGATGCAGATTCATCAAAGGAAGCACGTGACATCTTGGAAAAGTCTTTAGAGGTGCCGAGAATGTGAAATAGGTGAGGTAACAAAATTACAAAAGAATGTTTGAATTGTATCGGATGGAAGAAAGTGAAAGTGTGGCTGATATATTCATTAGGGTAATAAGACTGGTGAATCAAATCAAGATTTATGGAAGCGTTGACATCAAGATCGATAGCTACAAGGATCTATAGGTGATTGCTTCTAAATTCGATCATGTGGTAGTAGCCATATAAAAATTGAAAGGCCTGTCAAGCATGACAATAGAAGAGCTTCAAGGGACGCTTGAATCTCATGAACAAAGAATGGATGAAAGATATGCAAGCAAGACGAAAGGTGATGTAGCTCTGTAGGCACAATCAACAAAAGAAAAATAAAGGAAAAGGAAGATGGAATGGAAACAAATGTAGAGGAGGTTACAAAAATTCAAATGGTAGGAGTCACCAACAAGAAGGAAATATTTCGAATCAAAGATAGCCTTAAAATCAAAGCAATCACAATGGTGGTGCTATAGATAGAGGAAGAGGTGATGGAAGGAAACCTGATAAGAGTCATATTCAATGCTACAACTGTCAGAAGCATAGTCACTATGGTAATGGTTTCCGTGAAAAAGAAATCAAGAATATGATGCAAAACTTATTGATGAGAACAACAAGAAGAAGAAGTGTTGTTGATGGTCACAACAAAAGAAGAAGAAAGATTCAAAGATTAATGGTACTTAGACTCAGGCTGCTCATCACACATAACTGGAAGGAAAGATTGGTTTGTTAACATTAGTCCCTTTGTGAAGAACAAGATGAAATTTGCAAATGACAATACCATAGCAGCTGAAGGTATTGATGATGTTCTGATCATGAGGAAAGATGGCAAGCAATCAGTGATTTCCAATGTATTATACATATCAGGGGAAAGTTAATCTTGAAGAAACCTATGTCTTAGAACAAAACCTTCAAGATTGTACTTGATATGATGGAACACAAGTGTCTGGCAACTGGAGCTAGCAAGGATGAATGTCCATGGCAATATATACGTGGCCATATCAACTTTAAAGACATTAGTAATATGAAGAGAAGGAACATGGTTTCAGGTCTACCAGAAATCCAAATTCCAATTGATGTGTGTAAAAAATGTATTCATGCAAAGAAACACAAGAAAAACTTCAACAAAGATGTAAGAAGTAACTCTAAAGCCACCCTTGAGGTCATATACTCAAATGTGGGTGGTCCTCTTCAGGTAGATTCAGTTGGAGGTAACAAGTACTTTGTTATATTTATAGATGACTATAGCAGAAAACTGCAGACTTACCTAATCAAGAAGAAAACCGATTTGATTAAAATATTCACCAAGTTTAAAGCTATGGTGTAGAGACAAAGTGGCCACAAGATGAAGACCTTAAGGACTGATGGTGGTGGAGAATATGTGTTGAGAGACTTTTATGCATTATGTGAAAGAGAAAGGATTGTGCATGAGATGGTGTCACCACACACTCCTTAGTAAAATGGTATTACTGAAAGGAAGAAAAAACCATCATGGTCATGATAAGAAGTATGCTAAAAGGAAAGCATATACCAAATGAGTTATGGGGTGAAGCTATGTCAACTGGGGTGAAGCAACAACCAGAAGTACATAAGGTTTAAGCAGACATAAACAAACCTCAAAGGACAAGAAACATGTCTCTAAGGCTACAAGAATGTGTGATCACATCAAATGATATGGCCAATGATGTAGGTGAGTTGATACACTATGGTTTATATGCATATACTGAGGCAATAAATGTAATTGAGGCATTGAAGGACTTAAAAGTGGATGTAAGCCCTAATTGAGGAATTGAAATCCATAAAGGTAAATAAAACATGGTCACTAGTCGAATTGCAACAACGTAACTAGACACAAAGAAAGACTTGTAGCCAAAGGATTTCTTCAGAGGGAAGGAATCTACTTTGATGATGTTTTTTGCAATAGTTTCTAGGATCAAAATGATCAGGTTGGTTATTGTCTTAAAAAACTTAAACAACTGGTATATGTGTTAGATGGATGTGAAATGTGCATTTATGAATATCCTCGTAGATAAAGAAGTTTATGTAATACAACCAATTGGTCTTGTGAAGCAAAGCCAAGAAAGCAAGGTATACATTTTGCATAAAGCCATTCATGGACACAAACAAGTTTCAAGAGCCCGAAACAAAAAGATAGATGGTTTTCTAAGAGAGAAGGTGTTTGTTAAGTGCACAATTGAGCATGGTGTATATTTTATAAGAAGCAGAAGCGAAGTGCTCATATTTTATCTCTGTGTGGATGACTTATTGATAACAGAAAACTTCAACAAGGAGATTGAAGATTTCAAATGTGACGTGAGCAAGAAGTTTGAAATGTATGACCTAGGAAACATATCATACTTCCTTGGTATTGAATTCTACAAGAGTAATAGAGGTATGATGGTGCACCAAAGGAGACATGCAAGTGAGATACTCAAAATATTTTGAGATGGAGGATGTAATGCAGCTTCAACACCAAAAAAACCAAGACTATAATTAATGAAAGACTCAAATGAATATGATATTGATCCAACACAATATAGAAGACTCACTGGATCATTAAGATACCTTTGTTGTACAAGGTATGATCTAACATACAATGTAGGTATTGGTGAATAGGTTCATGCAAAAGCCAAAGATATCTCATCTTGAATTCCCCAAGAGGATACTAAGGTATCTTAAAGGAACACTAGACTATGGAGTTTTGTTTCCTACTGTAGATGAAAGAAAGAAATGAAAACTAATGAGATACATTGACTCAATTTGATCTGATGATGTTGAGGATAGAAAATTTAATAGTTACTTATGTGTTTATGCTAGGTTGTATATCAGTTGCTTGGAGATTAAGAAAAGAACCATTTGTAGCTCTGTCATCATATGAGGCTGAGTACATAGCTACATCTCTTTGTGCATGTCAAGTAACATGGATGATGAATTTGATTGAGGAGATTGCAGGTGAAAATCATGGAGCAATGATCATGAAGATTGATAATATGTCTGGTATCAATTTGGCCAATAACCCAATAGCACATGGAAGAAGTAAACACATAAAGATGAAATTTCATTATCTTAGATAGCAAGCTACAAATGGGAAGCTGAACTTAGAACATTACAGAAATTTGAATCAGATTGCAGTCATCATGATAAAGGTTGTGTAGGTGGAATTGTTCAAGAGATTGAGAACTATGATGAATGTAGATATCTTAGACACAATGAATTAGGTGGTGTGTTAAATATATAATTTTTTGTTAAGAATGTTTGTAAAATGCAAGATTCGACAGAGTCGAAGTTGTATATATTCTATAAATTCAAATACAGTTTGTAGTAGTCAATTATGCATCTTTTTGACAGAACGTCAAATACAGCTTGTAGTAGTCAAAGCTGTGTGTATTCGACAAAGTTGAATATAACTCGTCGAATTTAGTTAGTTAGTTGTTTTGATATTGTTTAATGTACAAGTAATCTCATTATAAATAGGAAGACACCTTATGTTTGTTTAGTAGTGCAAACACAAAAAATTTCAAAATAAGAGTTTTTAACAAATTGGTCAATAAAATTATTCCTTTCACTTCCATACATTCTTCTTCTCTCCTCCAATTTTTTTAACTTTTCTTAAATATTATTTCTTTAAAAAACATTATGAAAAGGGAATCATCTTGCAACCAAGATATGGTTGATTCATTTGAGTGAAGAGTGAAGAGCAAGAATCCTAGATCAATTTAAAAAGTGATTGAATCTTGTTCTATCAAGATCGATTCCAACGCTAAAAGTATACTTTTTTATTCGATCATGGCATTTAATAGTTTTACTCATGAAGACCTATACAGAAATGACATGCATGCATTAATCGTGATACAAATAACTCCATTAATGTGAGTTCTAACTATTTGTCAATTGGAATTCCTCCTGCAAGAGTAAACTTTCTCATGTTAAAAAACAATCTATAAATAACTTGAATAAAATGAAATGATTTCATAGACTATATTTTAGTTATGTATCACCATGAACAAGTTCCATCGTTAATACTCTTCTGCTTGAAGTATCATCCCGAACTATTGGAACATAAAGTTATGGAAAGTGGAAGGAAAGGTGGAATATAGAAGTATATTTATGGATTTATTCCAAAAATATATTTTTTGACAATTAAAAAAAAACAAAACGAGAGTCCAATTTGTTTACGAAAGGATGTCGTGTATAAGATTGCGTCAGGAAATACATATTTGAATTTAAAGGGTATTTTCGTGCTTCCATAGGATGAGACTCCACAGCTTAGGATGAAAGGAGTAATTTTCTTTTAACATAGAATTAATAGAATTTGTACTCCGAAACAAATTCACATTTCTCATTTGAATATAAATGGATTTCAATATTAGAATATAAAGATCTTTTAATTTTATATTTTCACAACAACCAACTCTCCAAATTAACTATTCAAAATAGATTAGGCGGCATACTAAATATGAATATATAAGTGAAAAAAGTTTAGATGTGATTGAATAGACTTCATCTTAAAAAATTGTTTTCAAATTTTTTTTATAAATATGGGTAGTGGGAAATTTATTGCGTAGCAATAGACTCAATATCTTGTGTAGAATGAAATATGAAATTATGAACAATTAATCAACTTAAAATGAAATTTAAACAAAGTGTCTAAATGGAATTTTGTTGATTAATTGAATTAATCTAACATTATAGTTTAAACAAGATATCTAAATGGAATATTGATTAATTGAATTAATCTAACATTATAGTTACAAACAACTTTAATTACAAAAGAGATAATCAGATGGCTGTTGAGTGCAAGTGTGAGTGGTTAAAGTCCCACATTACCTATGAATGAGTGGAATGTTGGATTTATAAGAGAAAAAACCCATTTACCTAACACCTTAAGATTTTGGGTGAGCCTTTGACTTTTAGATAAGTGTTTAACCCAATGTGAACGATTCCCCTGATGGTGACCCATAAATGGCTTAATCTCTATCAGACATACACTTTACACACAAAAATCTCTATGCACAAAATAAACCTAACAACATGAAATTTTTAAGGAAAAGCATAAAAACCTAAACTTGCAATTCTATGCAAAAATTCAAAAGAATTTTTCACTAGAGTTTATACTACCTCAACTCATTCGTCTTTTCTTTGCACCTAATTCAGTCTCTAATGACTAGTCATTGAAAATCCATAGTCATCCACTATTTTGACAAATATAAAAGTGTGCTTTATACAATCAAGGAACGAGATGTTGAAATTAAATACGAAAAGTAACTATTTTAATATGAATACTTCTTTCCTTCTTCTATTATACACAACCCACATTGTTAAAGTCTTCGGTGGAGAAGAAATCCTTTTCTTTTTACTCCCACTGGATTTTCGATTTCCATAAACATCACAAATTCCTAATCTTAACACACACTTTAATAACTTCACAAACATCAATGATAACTGACTCCTTATATGAAAGATCTCACTCCCTTTAATAATTGAGAAGCAAACAATTCATAGTATCTTACTAGAGGTTGAAGAAGAATGAAAATTCAAAAAAATATTGTAATTTGGTGTCCTTTGAAACTATTGTGAATCGGATACCTTTAAACAAACTATAAACGGTTTCTTAATGATCAAGAAACTCACAAGGGTTAGGGTTAACAAAGAAAACAAGGTAAAACAACAAGGAACAACAAGGATTGGTTATTAAATTGTTATTCTTTCCTTTCTCTTAGAACACGATTACAAGTATACAAGAATAACAAAATAACCTCTCTCCCTTGAAATTAGGATTTTATCTTCCTATTTTTCCTTATTCTCAAGATTGAGAAACTAGCATCCTATTTATAATAAAATAGCACACTAACCTAATGGGCTTTTTAACAATTACCCATTACAAGCTAACTTAGGGTACAAGCTAACTTAAACAATTGGGCTTACAAGCAAGACCCAATTCAACATGCTAACAACCCTAGCAATATTTACTCATGCTAACAACCTTAGCAATATTTACTCATGCTAACAACCTTAACAATATTTACTCATGCTAACAACCTTAGCAATATTTACTCATGCTAACAACCTTAGCAATATTTACTCATGCATGTTAGAACAAACTTCGACTACAACACGCATTACTTGCGAACAGACTTCGACCACACTAGAGTTCGATCCAATGTCTCACAAATCTACACCTTGGATCTAACTCTATAACATCAAGAAACTAGCTTTCTTCATGCAGATTTATTAACTGCATACAGTGGAAAAACTTGCAACTGGGCAATGTCTTGGTGATCATATCAGCAACATTATGATCTGTCGAAACTTTCAGCACTTGGACTTCTCCACGCTCGATTACCCCTCTGATGAAATGCAGCCTCACATCAATGTGCTTGGTTCGCTCATGATAGGCTGAATTCTTCGACAGATGTATTGCACTTTGACTATCACATTTAACAGTGATAACTCGACCTTGAAGTTTTAGCTCCTTTGCAAAACCTTCAAGCCACGCTGCTTCCTTCACAGCTTCAGTTAGAGCAATATACTCCGCTTCAGTGGTTGATAAGGCAACAAACTTCTGAAGTGTTACTTTCCAACTGATTGCTGTCCCAAACATAGTGAACACATATAGGGAGATAGATTTTCTAGAATCCATACAACCTGCATAATCAGAGTCGACATATCCTTCGATTACTGCTTTACTATCTTCACCCAAGGCTCCACCATAAATTAGGACTCTATTCAGAGACCCATTTATGTACCTTAAAATCCACTTCAATGCTTGCCAGTGAGCCTTTCCAGGATTCGCCATGTACCTGCTTACAAGACTTACTGCATATGCTATGTCGGGTCTAGTACAGACCATAGCATACATCAAAGACCAATTTGTCTTCTTTTGATTCCTCATAACTTCCTTATAGTCTCTAGGTTCTTCGTTTAGAACCTTACTTGCAGAGATTAAGGCATAAGCTATAAGATCTGCATACCCAAGTCTCTGAGGTGGCTTGATGACTCTCTTCGACCTGTCTCTTGCTAGCAGGTAGTCATTATCGGTCTCCTCATCTTCGACAACATCTTCTGTGTCTTCTTCGACTTCATCCGGGGTAAGCAATTCAGCATCAACATGCTCCACCTCAACAGGAATCTCTTCCTGTTCCAGCTCTTCGTCAGCATCATCAGTTTTCTTGAAAGCCATCTCTGCTTTGTTGAAAACTACATCTCGACTGGTGATACACCTCCTGTGACCTGGCTCTAGGCACCATAGCCTATAAGCTTTGACTCCTTCAGGGTATCCCATGAACATGCATTTCAGAGCTCTAGGTTCGACCTTGTCTTGCCTAATATGAGCATAGGCCACACAGCCAAATACTCTCAGTCTGTCGAGACTAGGTGGATGTCCCGACCAAACTTCTTCAGGTGTCTTCATTCCCAAGGCAGTCGAGGGACATCTATTTATCAGGTAAGCTGTTGTCGAAACAGCTTCCGCCCAAAACACCTTCTTCAATCCAGCACTAACCAACATGCATCTAACCCTTTCAAGGATTGTTCGATTGAATCTCTCAGCTAAGCCATTTTGTTGAGGAGTACCTGCTACAGTCTTATGCCTTGCAATCCCAGACCCAACACAGTAACTGTCGAAAGCTTCGTTGCAGAATTCAAGGCCATTGTCGGTTCTCAACCTCTTAACCTTTCTGCCAGTCTGAGTTTCGACTAGAATCTTCCAACTTTTGAAATTCTCAAAAGTTTCATCCTTCGTCTTCTGAATGAATACCCATAGTTTTCTGGAATAGTCATCAACGATGGATAGAAAATACCTTGCACCTGAGTGTGAAGGATTCCTTGCAGACCCCCAAAGATCAGCATGAATGTAATCCAGGGATCCATGTGTTCTTTGCTTGCCTTTGTTAAACTTCGCCCTACGGGATTTACCAAATACACAAGATTCACAAAATTCCAACTTTTCGACTTTGTCACCTCCTAGTAGGTTCTGCTTCCCCAATTCGACCATGCCTCTTTCGCTGACATGGCCCAATCTCATGTGCCATAATTCTGTCTTCGACATAGGTTTCGTGGATGCAATATTTGTCGAACCACTTACAACCTCAGCCTCAAGGGTATACAAGCCTTGTTTCTTCACGCCTCTCAAGACTTCCTTCGACCCCTTCATGACTCTTAGGATACTTTTCTCTCCTTGAAAAACGTATCCTTTTCTGTCGAATTCACCAAGAGAAATCAAATTTCTCTTCAAGTCAGGTACGTACCTGACTTCAGTCAATAACCTTATTGACTCATCATGGAGCTTGAATCTCACAGATCCAATACCTGCAATTTTGCAAGATTTGTTGTTTCCTAACAGCACAGATCCACCATCTTGATCACATAGCTCCTCGAACAATTCTCTGTTTGGAGTCATGTGCCAAGTGCAACCTGAATCCATAATCCACTCTTTCCTCGAGTCGCCACTTGAAACCACAAGAACATCAGATGAGTCAAAGTCATCTTGAACAATGGCTGCATTGCCATTACCTCCATGATCTTTCAGGAATTCAGGGCACAACTTTCTTATGTGACCCTCCTTCTTACAATGGTAACATCGAATACTAGATGTTTCGCCACTATAAGACTTCTGTTGACTTTTACCTTTTTTCTTGTCGAACTTACCATCCTTTCGCAAGAATTTTCCCTTAACGGCCAAACCTTCGCCCACCGTCGAAGGTTTATGCTCCTTTCGTTCGTTCAAGTCCTTAGAATACAAGGCTGATTGAACTTCTTCAAAGGTCAGGGACTCCCTTCCATACAAGAGAGTTTCTTTGAAGTGAGCATGTGTTCTGGGCAAAGCACACAGCAGCAATAGTGCTTGATCTTCATCATCGATCTTCACATCAATATTTTCAAGATCAAGAATCAGCTTTTTGAACATATCCAACTGCTCAGCCAACACTTTGTCTTCACTCATCTTGAATGAATATAAAGCTTGCTTCAGGTATAGTCGATTCACCAGAGATTTGGTCATGTACAAACTTTCAAGTTTCACCCATAATCCCGATGCTGTAGTCTCCTTTGATACCTGTCGAAGAACCTTATCACCAAGGCTCAACAATATTGCGCTGTGGGCTTTCTCGATCATGCCCGTCTTTTCTTTTGCCGTTAACGCAGCGTCCATGGCTGCCTCACCCTTCAACGCTTCCAAACAACCCTGCTGAACCAATAGGGTCTTCATCTTCAAGCGCCACAGACCGAAGTCGTTCACTTCGGTGAACTTTTCAATCTCATACTTTGTTGAAGGCATCTTTTCCACGCTCACCACACCAATTTGTTGTGAATCAGATACCTTTAAACAAAGTATAAACGGTTTCTTAATGATCAAGAAACTCACAAGGGTTAGGGTTAACAAAGAAAACAAGGTAAAACAACAAGGAACAACAAGGATTGGTTATTAAACTGTTATTCTTTCCTTTCTCTTAGAACACGATTACAAGTATACAAGAATAACAAAATAACCTCTCTCCCTTGAAATTAGGATTTTATCTTCCTATTTTTCCTTATTCTCAAGATTGAGAAACTAGCATCCTATTTATAATAAAATAGCACACTAACCTAATGGGCTTTTTAACAATTACTCATTACAAGCTAACTTAGGGTACAAGCTAACTTAAACAATTGGGCTTACAAGCAAGACCCAATTCAACATGCTAACAACCCTAGAAATATTTACTCATGCTAACAACCTTAGCAATATTTACTCATGCTAACAACCTTAGCAGTATTTACTCATGCTAACAACCTTAGCAATATTTACTCATGCATGTTAGAACAAACTTCGACTACAACACGCATTACTTGCGAACAGACTTCGACCACACTAGAGTTCGATCCAATGTCTCACAGAAACTAAATACTATGTTTTAAAAAATATTAAAATTATGAAGTCATTACTCACATCTATATTGAAAAATGACATAAAATAAGTTATATATGTGCTTGAGATAGAGTACTAAAAATGGAAAGAAAAAAAACCCATTTGATTCAAGTCAAGTGCAATTTGTGTGATTCAAGTTGAATGAGAAATAACTTGGGTCAAGGACTTTAAAATCCATAAATTTGATATTTTAATTTGAATAATGACTCGATTCGTAAAAGAATTTTATTCAAATCAAAGTCACAGAAGTGAAATCCTAATTTTGAAATGCATATTTATTTCGAGTCAACCTTAACTTGATTTGAATAAAGCTAGCTTTTTACTCGAATCAAAGAAGCTTGTGATTTGAATCAAACTAGCAGTGATAAAGTCTGTTTTCACATTCAGTTTTGGATTCAAATAATAAATAATCTTAATTCGAATCTCACTTCTAAAATTTGAATTTTTGAGAAAATTGAAGTGTAATATTAATTCTAAAGCTAGTATGACCTTAATTCGAATCTCACTTCTAAAATTTGAATTTTTGAGAAAATTGAAGTGTAATATTAATTCTAAAGCTAGTATGGTATGAGTCATTTATTCATGCGTTTCTTGACCCAAATAATCAAATAATTTGGTTTGAACCACTTACAACAACTTTTATCTCAAAGTTAGATTTAAAGCATGCAAATTTTTTTTTAATTCAAAGCACCATTGAATGCATTGCACCCAATTTAAAAGATATGTGCAAACCTAAAATAAAAGGGACTCAATAACAAAAGGCTATAAATGATAATATAGGAAACTAGACAGGCAGCAAAACCGAAGCCCTTAAAGGGAAGAGAAAATTCATTCTCCCCCTTTTTAATGCTTGGAAATTTTCAAACATGCATTGAAATTGTGTCAATTTGAGTATTAAATAAAGCGTAATTAATGCTTTCCATTGTACTTTCCTTAAAACCTTGCACCATACCAAATTTGCATAAAACAATATAAGTCGATAAAATAGACTCATCACAACTTCTCCCCCTTTGACAAGATCAAAAAGAGATAGATAGCAATTAAGTCTAAGTTAATACATTCAACAAACACATAAGTTATCCATAGAAAAATATGCAAAACATTAGATAAAGAAAGATATAGACGGAATTCAAAGATTATATCACAAATGAATACGCTATTAGACATGCCACATGAAACAAAAGGCATAACAATACCATGAACATACTTAGAACCAAAATACATGATTACAATAAGCAAAATGACATGGAAGAGGGATAAATACTACATGGTCATAACAAAAAGATGTCAAAATGCACATAAGCAAAGATTGCACTTAAAAAGATCTTAAATGTACAAATATGGAGTCAAAGATCTTAATCACATATAATAGATATAACATATAAAATATCAAATAGACATAAGGTAGGTTTTGGAAATATCGTACCAATAGCTTTGGTAAAAATTAACTTGCTACACAAGAAATTATTAGTGAAAAGTAAAATATAGAAAACTTAAAATAATAAATAGAATCAATCTTTATTCAAAACAAGATGGAGCAATGATCCCTAATTCCCTTCAAATTTTGTAAAAAGGCTCCGCGAATAATAGTTTCGTGAAAATATCAGTGAACTTAATTTTTCATGTCCACATATTCAAAAATGACATCACATTTTCAACATAATCCTTAAGGAAATGGTGCATAATCTTAATATATTTTGTACAAGAATGCAAAACAAGATTCTTAGTCAAGCTTATTGCGTCAGTGTTATCACACTTAATTGAATTACAACTGAGTTTTAAATTGTAATATAGTGAACATATATTTGACAAAGAGTACATTAAAAAAAATATCACACTTATTGTGCTAGTGTTATCACACTTAATTGGAATTCAATTAGTTTTATATTGTAATATAGTTTTAAATTGGAATGAAATTAGAAATTGTCTACACATATCTCCATTAGTAAATCCAAAAATAATATCACTAACATATATCTGAACTAATAATTAAATATGTGGTTCCCTACATTTATAAACAAAATAGTGTCAACAGTACCATGATTTAGTCCTTTCTTAATTAAGAACCCACTAAGACGTTCATATTAAGCTCTAGGAACTTGTTTAAGACCATAAAGTGCTCGTTTTAGTTTGAAAACATTGTTGGGAATGTCCTGTCTCAAAATTGAGTGGTTGAGAGACGTGCACTTCTTCATTTATAAAGACGTTAAGGAAGCCATATATAATGTCCATTCATACTGTCGCGGTGAGAATTGGATACCAAACTTTGATTAACTTGAATCACAAATCATTATTCACCACCAGTATTTAATTTGTCCAAGGGAAGGGTAAAATATTGAAATAACCTATGAGTATGCAGTGCAAAGTAAAGCAAAGAGAATATAAGGTTCGGGGGTTGATTATACCTAGGGAAGGTGTTAGCATCCTAAGTATTTGAAGTACTCTACAAGAACCTCTTATTTTATTGTGTTATTTGTTATTTTTTCTGCTAAAAGGTGAAAAGGTAAAGAGACCTAAGGTGTTATTTCTAAGTATGTTCGTCAAGAAGTCGCATCTTGTGCCTACGTATCCTGACGGGAGCGGAATCAGAGCATTTATAGTTCCCCTTGAGGGATGAGGAACTCTTGACTGTGGTCAAGGTTCTAGGGGGAGAAGGTTTGTTTATTGATTCTAGGAGAAGAGACAAGTCGTCATCTTAAGCAGAATACTTGACTTAAACCACCACAAACATATGGAAGACTGTATTTGCTTCACATTGAGAGAGAGGCTCCAACTCGGATCTATAATCGACGAGTATGTCACATGCCTCTCTCAACCTGAAAAGATTCTACGTCTTTCTCGACTATGTTATGGGATAGGAGAATTACATCTTGACTACATAGATGAATCATGTCTAATTCTCTTGTGAGAATGTGATTTAATCTATAAATTGTCTAAGTTAACATCCTAAGAGAACTAACCTAATTTTATGAATTTAAAATAAGATTAAAGGGAAAGTCTAACCTAATATTATCATGCAATAGAGGTCAAAGTCTAAAGCCTATATTGATTCAATTTATTGAAGATAAGGTTGACCCAATATTCTAAGGGATCATGAGAAAGAACAATTGTCTATGCACGCCAAGTCTTGAATTCCTATCTTAATCACAACTCACCAGGAAGTGTCACAACTTTAAACCAAGCAATCAAAGTGCTCGAGAAACTATCAAACAATCAATCACAATCCTCAAATAAAAATTCAAATATAAAGGCCCCATATATTAATTATAAGTTAATCACCAATAAACTTTAAAAAAATGACGTCCTAATCTCCTATTAAAACTCCTAATTAATAAGAACAAACTATTCAACAACGAACTAAATCTCTAATTAAAACACATTATAATTTCAAAATTAGAATCTAATAAAAGACTAATTAAATATAATAATAATTAAAAGTTGAGAAAAAAAACAATATAGTGTAAGATAAACAAATAAGGGTGTGTTAGAAAAAAAAGAAACATGGGCCATGGGACTAGGCCCACACAGACCCACATCAACAACAACAACGTTGCATGTCGGAAAAAAAAAGGAAATGGACAAAAAACATTGCCTAGTACTCTTTCCCTCTCGCACGCGGTTTGTCTCGATCAGACGAACCCCCAAATTAATCACTAAACAAATATTTTTATAATATTCACACAATACCAATCAAATTGGAGCAAATAGCACAAGCTAAAGAGGAATTCGAGTAATTCGCAAAGAAGAAACAACAACTGAGCAACGCATGAAGGTGAAGGAAACTTACTTGTCGAAGTTCGTCCGACGCGTCTTCGATGGTAATGCAAATAAGATGAAATATGTGCTCTATATAGATATGACTCAAATGCCTTTCCTCTTTATGCAGCAATTTCTTTTGTGAGCGTGTGGTAGTTGTTGTTGTCTTTGCTTTTACAATGTATGCATCACCCTTTGTAATGCGTGAATAAATTATGCGTGGGAGTTATTCTCTTGTGTGTCCTCTTTGTTTTTTCTAATGCATATAAATAGTACTTGAAAATAGACAAGAATGATAATAACAATTAACACAATATTTTTTTTTTATAATAAGACACGAATAAAAGGAATTAAAAATCAAGTTTTTGTGTTTTTTATGATAAGACAAAAATAAAAAGAATTAAAAATTATATTTTTGTGCTTTTTATAATAAGACAAGAATAAAAAGAATTAAAAATCATGTTTTTGTGTTTTTTTTATTACAAGACAAGAATAAAAAGAATTAAAAATTATGTTTTTGTGTTTTTTTAAAAAGAAAATATTAATAAACAAATTAAAAATAAAAATAATTAATAAAAATAAAATTTCACATTAAATATCTAATTAAATCTAAATAAATTAAATGATTATTCAAATAAAAATGATTTAAAACCGAAATAAAAAGTCGGGCAGGAAAGTGCTCGAAAAAATAAAATGAACACACCAAAATAATCAGCGCGAAATAAACGACTCGGAAAAATACATCGTTTGGTCAGATTTTGAAATAAATTTTATCCGCTAAAAAGGCTTAAACTGACCAAAAAAACGTCCAAAAGATGGTCGAAAAATTTAAATGAGTATGACAGGTTAAACTATGCGAAACGTAGATTAATATCATTGACGTTTGCAGGCTCGTTCTTGAAATTTTCCATCCACTAATTTTACATACAATTGATTTTTATTTGATCAATTCGGTTGTAATTCCAACTAGTTTATTCCAGCTGATAAATTGGATAGTATGCATAATAAAATGCGTGATATGCTATGCAGACGATGCAAAACTAAAAATAGAATCTCAGGGTTAAAAATTAGGGTATGACACATACAATTTAAAATCCAGGGATCATACGAATGCCAAAAGAAATTGAATTTCTTCTGGATGGGCTACAGAAGCATATGTCTCCTCATAGTTAATCTTTTCAACATGGTTATATCCCATTTACACTAGTCTTGCTTTATTTTTTGTAGTTATACCATGTTCATATAAAATGTTCCTAAAGACCCATTGATGCCTATGACGATTTTGTTTTGAAGACGCATGACAAAATCCCATAAATTATTTCTTTTAAACTGGTTAAACTCTTCTTGCAAGCAAGAAGCTAACCTTCATAAGTGAAGGCCACAAACTTATGCAAGTATTCTTACCTTTGAAGGGAGAGTCTCGAGAATATGAGTGTGTAATAGTTATTGAAATTCTTGACTTGAGAATACCTACTTACACCCTTTAAGGTAATTGGGATTATGGTTGCATATCAACTGTTATATGTGAAGTTGGTAAAACCTATGAGTTAGGACGAGATGGGAGAGCTATCCATTTCAAGAGATTCAGTTTACTAGCAAGGCACCTTAAGGCCTAAATGTCATTAATAAATCTCCGAAGGAAATGAGTACAAACTTAAAGTCCCTAAAGGTATAATTATTCATTACATAAATGACCTTAAAGGCATAGTTGTAAAAGTATCCCTTAGGAAAAACAGAAGGAAAATCAATGACAAAACTACAATCTCATTGTCGATCCTCATGGTTTATCCTTGAGATGTACCACCTCCTCTTTATCCATAAGTTGTCTGTTAGAACTACCTTGAATCGGTCCATTTGACTCAAGTTCAGGTTAGGGTAGAGGAAGGTTACCTGCTCCTAGGCCCCATCAAAATATTGGTTAGAAGTATCCATAAGTCCGTCCTTGCAAACAGACAAATCTTCTTCTAGTTTCTTTTGACAATGAAGGGCAACCTTAAGGGACTTCTTGAGTGTCGTCGCTAACTACTTTAGCTTATCTTTCTACTTGACTATCTTTTTCACTTTCTCTTTCCCTTGAGTCAAATATTCCTTGGCGGAAGCAAGTTTGACATGCAGGCCACAAACAGTTTTGGTGTGAGAATAAAATAGCACTCGCTTCATTATCAAGCTTGTTAGATTATGATTTTCCATCATATTAGCCAACTTCTGATTTTAATTGATGAAATTAAAGTTGTTGGGGGAAGTGTTTAGTGAAGGGGATTCGAGCGCTATTATACTTCCTCGCACCGAACATCACATCATTCCCCAACAAAGAAGAAAAGTGTTAGGGCAGTTCAACCTTAATCAGAGAACTATTGTATTATTCATCCTCTTTAAGGTTTACAATAACCTTGTTCTTTTAAGCCAAGGAAGAAATCCCACCATGCCCTTCTAAATTCAAGATTTTTGAAGGGAGAGTCTCGATGAGGGTACTCCATACGAAGTAATTCTTACCTTTTACGTTCTACCTTCTTCTTGGCAAGGCGAGCTTTCCTCCCAGCAACTGAGACAAATGACCTTTTTGCAAAAATAGAGGAAGAGAAAGATATGAATTACAAAGCAAGTAAATAATCCTAAAAATTGGATATAACTATAGTCACAAACTTATGCAAGTATTCATCAATATTGCTATCTTTTCCCTGATCTAATTAAATCATTTAATGGGATCTCGTTACTTTAAATATGTCTATAAATTGAACCACCTCCCTCTTAGTGAATTTGAGATAATCAAAATTGAATTCGGTGATCGCCACTAGATCTTTTGTCCAAAACAAAGGAAAAAGAGGAGTGTCATCCTCCATAGTTGTGACCACATAGGTGCCATCTTCCCTTTACTCTAACAAACATATCCTTCAAATTCTTGTAGTCGTTTGAGTTAGGCTTGAACAATGTCCTCCCGTATAAGGTGCATAAAGTCACCCAACTTCCTTTCGATTTGGTTATAGTACCATATAAGGAAAAGAATATCCTTATGGTAGGATTAGCATATAGTCTTCAACATATAATCTCGAAGACCGTAATGAAGCCCCGCTCGTTTGGCAAGATCAGGGAGGGAGCAACATTCACAGAGTCCAAAATATCCTCTTAGAAAAGGTAATGGAAACAAGTGTTAGACATGTGAGTCCATACATAAGAGGAGGATAAGGTGAATTGCGGGTTTCAGAAAAATTGGGTTTGAAAACTTACTCACTAAAATAAGCAGGAATTTATACAGGTTTGGTCAAGAAGACTTAGTCTTGTCCCCAAGATTTGATCTTGAGACTATCCAGTAATGCTTAAGAGCTTTTAGTAGTTTAAACTCTCAAATCCCTTTATACAATGAAAAATGAAGTTTCAGGCCAACTTCTAACAAAACAAAGAACAACAGAAAGAAGCAGTTAGTCTTCCTTCCAAACACAAACTAGCAGAGAAAAGAGATTAGTCTTCATTTCGATCAACGGGTCAAAGTGGTTAGTCTTCTTTTGAAACAACGTGAAGTGCGTAGTCTCAAGCTAAACCGAGATTTATACGGACTTATATGGAACCAAGGTGAGCTTTTGAATTGGGCTGAACTCACGAACCGAACCAAGGTTTTGACGGTCCACAAACTAAGTGGGATTTTAAACCAGGTTTATCTCGAACCATAATAAGCTTTTAAACTAGACTTAACTCACAAACCATATTGAGATTTTGAACCAATATGATCTCAAACCAAAGTAAGCTTTTTAAGTAGGCTTATCTTACAAACCAAACCAGTTACTTAGAAGTTAAATCCCCAAACTAAAGCTTTTAAAGGGTTTAACTTTGAACCCAAACTAACACTCCCTTATGGATAAATTATTCAAACAAGATTAATATACTTCTTGGTGAATTTACAATATACCCTATCTATATATAATACAAAACTTCCTCACTAAACTAAGGATTTTCTCGAAGTGCTATTGTTAAAATTATGTGAGAGAAAGTTGAATATATATATATATATATATATATATATATATATAGAGAGAGAGAGAGAGAGAGAGAGAGAGAGAGAGAGAATGCTCACGTTTTTGGATGTGAAGTTGTGAAAGGGACAACCTATATTTATAGGCTATTGGTTGGCCAAAAAAGAAAATTTCCATGGGCTAAAATTAAGGTGCCAATTGATTGGAAGGCCAAAATATAAACGATTATGAAAGTTTAAAAGGAAAGAAAAGATACAGAGAGTTACCTTTCACTAAGACAATATCACATACGTTTAACGACAACTTTTGCACTAACCAAATCAATTGGGTATGAGTCCTAATCAATTGCACAATACAATTTTTGTCCAAAATCATTATGACACTTCTTGATTCAACTGGAAGGATTCGAAAACATTTTTATGGATATTTTCTTAAGAAATAGTCTTGAAAACTTGTTTTAATGTGTGTGTGATTTGGCCGTATAACTTTATGAAAAAGCCTTTGTATTTTTACAAAACACGATTCACTTAGACGCGACAGGGTGAACTCTCAAACTTGCTCTCTTTCACAATTTGAAGCTTAAAGACTTATTAAGTAAACCATTCATATAGACACTTTCTTGAATTATCTCAGAGACGTGGCTTGAGAGTTTTTTTCACTTGAGTACTATCATTAAAGGATGTTTGCAGTGATCATTAAACCCTGACTTGTCTGCTTGCGTTTGAATCCTCATAGGTTGTAAAAGCTGTAAGATTGTTACGTAAGTTGTTATACAAGGTCATTATCAAACACTCATTTTAGTTGTCATCATCAAAAGCCAATTATTAAATGCTTCTTTGATTACCTGCAAAATATGGTTCCTCCGCGAGAACCCCCAAATCATGAATGATAAGAAGGTGCAGATAAAAGAAAGGATTAGGCGATTCAAGGAGGGCAACCATAAGTATAATGGGATCCAGAGTTCTCAATGCTTATGTACTTAGGATAGTTGGGCTCTATTAGTTGCTTCATATTTCTTAGGAAAGAAAAGAAAGAAAGGGAGTCACTATTACTTGTATAACTACTAGTGTTATCATAACTCCTCAACATACCCATTTCTTAAAGCATATAGTCGATTAAATCATCCACCCACTTTGCATTCTTCATACAATGAAAATAGATTTATGGCAAATCTGTACCATTTGAAGGATATATCACCTTACCACTCTCATTTAAATCCATAATGATTTCCGTTAAATAAGAAAAAAGAGAGAAGAGGAGTAAATGCCTTTACCAATAAATTAAGGAGGGAGATTAAACTTTGTGAGGTTCAAAGACGATTTTACTTTGAGCTTGGTGAAGATTCAAATGTGAATTTGACGGAGAAAGTATCTAAAATATAAAGGGGTGAGGGCTAAATCCTCTTTATAAAGATATGAAAGTTAGGATTAGTAAGTAATGAGTAACCTCTTATTAGGCACACCATCTATTGTTAAAATATTTTCCACTTCTCTAGCACATGCAAGGAACCCATGCCAATTTGGCATACCGAGACAAAACCATCATTAGTTGCATTTAATGTTGCACGTGTGTTTGTTTATGACGCTTGTGGTACTCCCTAAAAGCCCTACTTAAGGAACTCTCCCTCAGTTTTTCCTAACGAAGTCACCCTAAGCTCTATGTTAAGGACTTGCCCCAAGCACTACCTCGGGGACTCACACTAAGCTCTGCTTGAGGAACTCGCCTCAAGGATGGTCTAAAAAGCTCTTTGGAGGTTTAACTCAAATAAGAACACTGGAGACGATCAAACTAAGTCACTACATATATCCTTTCAAGACCCTTGTTTTGAAGGGATTATGTACGAGGGTAATTTTGCTGGATCCTAAGAAGGAAGGTCCATGAATGCAAGATGCAACTCCATTGCCTTGACTCTAGATGAATGCCTAACATTAGGAAGGAAAATCACCCAACGCTACAAGGTTGCCCATATATGGGTGACAAACCGCCGATTACCCACTTGGTCTGCCCATGTTAACCCTCATTATCCATTTTACTTAGTAAACGTGGTGGATGACATTTCCATGTAACTATTGATCAAAGGAAACCGTCCCCTTACGATTCATGGAAGGTTGAACCCCGCTCTCTCC
This sequence comes from Lathyrus sativus, assembly GCA_963859935.3. Lineage (NCBI taxonomy): Eukaryota > Viridiplantae > Streptophyta > Magnoliopsida > Fabales > Fabaceae > Lathyrus > Lathyrus sativus. The sequence goes on from OZ012736.1 coordinate 490,303,041, forward strand.
ATGTTTCCTGGTCATGGAGGTGATATAGGTCGTTCTCTGTTTCTTTGACCTATGTCCAAGGGGTCTTTATAACTACCTTAGCCATATTGAGAATCGAATCATTCACCAAGAAAACACATATATAAAACTTCTCAAAACTTTGCATGAGCGAGTTTTATACACCATCAACAACCCTAAATACCATAGAAATTCCTTTGAATACATACTATCCTCATTGTACTTTTTTAAGAAGTACACTAATCAAACACGATGATATATGTGTCTAATAAGGAAGAGACAACACAAAGACAAACCATTTTGTCCCAAGACAAATCACAACCACGTGAACAATTTGTTTTGAAAATTAATTAATCAATTGTTTTTGTGAACTATAAGAAAAATAACATAAATTCTAGGATCTATCATTCACTTACATCTCGGAAATAAAATTGCCACTTTAAAATATCAACACATAAAAACTTAAAATAAGAATTAAATACATTGTATAATATGACTTATAGTATTGAGAATGAACATTGAAGGTGATGAAATCATGATCATGATCACATGTTCTGCGTGAAATCTTATGTATTGTTCACAAAGAATTACAATGCATAATGCTTTATATATATAGTTTGATCAAGCTCTCAAATAATTACATGATGAGAAAGTTAATTAGATCCTATAATTAACTTTCTTAATGTACTTCAACTAATTTTTAAGTAATCCACTCACAATTATATATTACTCTAATATCTCCCAACATGCATGATCATAGTTGGATCAACGTAGCAGCTTTGAGCTTGGATCTGAAATAAGGCCCTAATCAAACAATGCAAAAACAATGCACAAGAAATAAGGGCCTAATCAAACAATGCAAAAACAACTTTGAATAAGGGCCTTATGAAGCTTCTCATACCAAGCCTCAAGGGCTTGTTTAAGATCATAAACTGCCTTTTGTAGTTTGCGTACTAGTGTATTATCAGTGTCCACAAACCCTGAAGGGTGTTTCATGTACACTTCCTCTTGAAGATCACCATTCAAGAAGGAATTATTAATGTCAATTTGCTGAATGTACCACTTGAATGTGAGAGCTATGGAAAGGATGACCCTAATGGTGGTAGATATGACCATAGGGGCAAAGGTTTCATGAAAGTCAAATCCTTCTTGTTGATGGTAATCTTTCGCAACAAATCTTGCCTTGTATTTGTTAATGTAGCCATCTATATTTTCCTTGACTTTGGAGACACACTTGCAACATATGGCTTTCTTGTGAGGCGGAAGAGAAGTGAGAGTCCAGGTACCATTCTTGAGAAGTGAGTTGAACTCAGTTTCCATTGCTTTAAACCATTCAGGATTAGCTAGATCTTATTTGGTGGTTGTAGGTTCTGAATGCAGCAGGAAGATTTTGGGTTTGGAGTTATAAGTTTTAGCTTGAGTTTTCATGAAATAATTATTGACTAGGTGAGTAGGAGGAGAACGTTAGCTGTGAAATGAGGGTGATATATTTTGAAATGGATGGAGAGGTTTCCTGAGATGCCTTGTTGAATAAGTCATGTTCAGAACTAGAGTGATATTGTATATGTGTAGAGCTAGAATCTAGTTGATTGAGGTTGATGTCTAGTTGTTTAGGACTAGATGTTTCACTTAGATCAATGAGATTACCATCGGATATAACAAATTAATGGTTAAAGCCATTAGGTATTAGCTGACTTGTGGCTATAGGAACAAACATAGCCTGTTGTGGCTGCCTACACTCAGGTTGGAGACTGGCTGCTAGATGACTAGCCTCGGGTAAAGAATTAGAAGCCAATTCATTCAGTGTGGGGCCTGGTATTTGTAGTTGAGACATAGAACATGAAGTACAACATGCATTTAGAATGCTGCATTTCAACAAAACATGTTCGTGCTAATAGACATGTAACACATATAAAGTTCACAATTGTAATAATAATAATAATAATTATTATTATCCACATGTTTAACTTCAACTTTTATTGCAGCGGAAAACATCAACAATAATTATTCAAAACATCATTATAAAATATTATAGTTAAACGAAACATCGACATAAAAAAAATACAAAAACATTCAACCTCTAATGTTATACATTAGAGCAGACGTCGACTCAACGAAAACAAAAGGAAGAATGTCCTCTTCCACTCACATCTATGCCTCTATTATAGATTATCGGCATAATGCTTATGTAAATGCAACATTCAAATAAAAGGGGTGATATATTACAATTATATAAAACACTGCATAATAATAAGTGTGCATCAGATTATTACATGCATAATCACCCATTCCACCAATCACCATTCCACACAAATCCAATCACAACAACAAAAATAGCTATGCAATTCAATGAGACTTAACAACTCGATTCAATGCATGTGGTACCAAATTGTGAACTCTAAGGTTCACTCGCTCCAATCCCCACCTAGGATTAGAGTACACCAAAATAATTACCATCATTATAGGTAACACTTCACTAATTCCATCACCATAGAAATTAGCTATTCGCACTCAATCCATCACCATAGGATTGAGGCTCACCAAAACGGACCACCGTACAACACCATGATGCATGTAGCATTATATACATGCAACAACAACAACAAAAAATACTGTGACATTCACCATACTCAAGTACAACGCCAATGTTGACCACATGCTATAACATTCAACAACAACAATGTAATAGTATAACAAGCAACAACAATGCATTTATAAATATGTCACACCATAACATAAATACTATAATGCATTTAATATCATCATATAACAATTTATTTATTTTCAGATACTACAATCATTTTAAAAATAAATTTAATCGCGTATGCTTCCTAACCCTTCGAACGACACCCGAATCGGACACCCGAAACTCAAGATATGATTTTTCAAAATTTTACAAAATTTGTTCCCAGTATAACCGGTTACACCCAATACAGTAACTGGTTACACCCATGTAACCAACCACACCACTGTTAGCCACTGTTTTCACAGTGTAACCAATTACACCCTTTCAAATTACCTAAAGAATGTAATTTTATAACAGTTTAACCGATTACACCATTCTTGGTAATCGATTACATTGTGAGCAGAACTATTTTTCTGCTGCTTATCAGTGCAAAAATCAATTTTTAGCCCATTCACTTTTCTTAAAAAACAAGTATCTCATTATTTTACACAGAAATCAGTTTTTATAAAAGTCACAAAAACCCAATTTTCCACAAAAAGCTCATATACTTGAGATTCTGACTTTGAATTGCAATAATTCACAACAACACACATCCATCATCATGCAATCCACCTAATACATGATTCCAACAGCATCAACATACAATTCATCTACAAAAATATTTTAACACACAATATTCTGATACACCCCTCACTGCCAATATTCTTTTGGACTTGATGCGTATCTTTAAACGTTGGGTAACCCAATGTCGATTGATAGGTCTTAATACCATATTGAGAATGAACATTGAAATTGATGAAATCATAATAATGTGCTCTGCATGATATCTTGTGAATTTTTCGTTAAGAGCTATAATACATGAGACTTGATATATATAATCAAAGTTAGTTACATAATTAAAAAGTTAGTTAGATCCTATAAATAACTTTCTTAATATACTTCAACTAATTTTAACTAATCCATTCATCATTTTATATTACTCTAATATCTAGAAATTAATAAAAAAAATAGAATGTAATTAATAAATAAATATTAAAAATTATATAATATGTATTCTAAATATATCTAATAAATTGTTTTTATATAAATTACAATTAAATATAATACAAAGAAACATGTCTTCTAGAAGTTTTAAAAAAAGTATATATATATATATATATCAATCAAATTAGTTCAAAAAATACATAACATAGAAATTAAATATCTTTTATATAATAAAACATTTCCACTCATTTATTATTTATATTAAATAATATATTAATCGATATTATTTAAACAACTTCAAAAACAAATTAATCAAAAAATATATAATTAAAATGCATTAAATAATATGCCTTCTAGAAATCATAAAAAAACTAAAATAGGAATTAAATAAATTTTATAATTTGACTTCTAGAAGTCTATTAAAATTAAAACATAAATAATAGTTAAATATAAAAAATTATATGACTTCTAGAAATCTCTAATACATTTTTTTATATATAAATAATAGTTAAATACAATAAAAGAAACATTAAATAATTTGTCTTCTAGAAGTTTTTTTATATAAAAAATATCAATAAAATTAATTCAAAAAATTACTTAACATAGTAATTAAATATTGTTTTCAAATAAAAAAAATTCACTCATTTATTATTTATATAAATAATATATAAATAAATAATTTCAAAAAACCTCAAAAACAAATTGCCACAGATAAAAAATATAAAATTAGTATAAATTACATAACATGCATTCTAAAAATCTTACATAAAAAAACTTAACTTAAGAAATAAATACATTGTATAGTATGATTTCTAGAAATTAATAAATAAAAAAATCTAAATAATAATTAATTATAAACATATATATAATATGACTTTCAGAAATATCTAAATATGTTATAAATATCATAGTTAAATACAATAAAAAGAAGCTTTAAATAATATGTCTTCTAGAAGTTTAAAAAAAAAAATATTAATCAAATTAGTTTTAAAAAAATTACATAACATATCAATTAAATACTTTTTCAAATAAAAAAACTCCACTCATTTTTTATTTTTATAAAATAATATATAAATAGATAAATATAGATATTTCCAAAAAGTATTAAAAACAAAATGCAACAATAGTATATAAAAAAAATATAAAATTAATATACATTACATAATATGCCTTCTAGAAATCATACACAAAACTTAAAATAAGAATTAAATACATTGTATATTCTAGAAATCAATTAAAAAGAAAATATAAAAATAATTAATTATAAAAATTTATATAATTAGAATTCTAGAAATCTCTAAGAAAAATTATATAAATAATAGTTAAATACATTAAAAAGAAACTTTATATAGTATGTCTTCTAGAAGTTTTTAAAAAATATTAATCAAATTAGTCCAAAAATTACATAACATAGCAATTAAATAATTTTTTCAAATAATAAAACTCCGCTCATTTATAATTTATATAAAATAATACATAAATAAATATTTTTCAAAAAAACCTCAAAAACAAAATGCTACAATAGTTAATAGTAGATCCAAAAAATATGAAATTAATATACATTGCATAATATGCCTTCTAGAAATCCTACACAAAAATACTTAAAATAAAAGTTAAATACATTGTATAGTGTCACTTATAGAAATATATTAAAAATAAAATATAAATAATAGTAAAATATAAAAAATTATATAATATGACTTCTATCTCTAAGAAAAACACTTATATAAATAATAGTTAAATACAATAAAAAGAAACTATGTATTCTAAACTCAAACAAAATGCTACAATAGTAGATAAAAAAATATAAAATTAATATACATTACATAATATGCCTTCTAGAAATCTTACAAAAAAAAACTTAATAAGAGTTAAAAACATTGTATAGTGTGACTTTTAGAAATCTAATAAAAAGAAAATCTATATGATAATTAAATATAAAAAATTATAGAATATGACTTCTATACATCTCTAAGAATAATATTATATTAATAATAATTAAATATTAAAAAAAACATTAAATAACGTGTCTTCTAGAAATTTTTAGAAAACAATCAAATTAGCTCAAAAAGTTACATAATATAGCAATTAAATGTTCTTTTAAGTATAAAAAAACCAAGCAATCAAATAAAATACAATTATTTAGAATACATACAAGCGTATCTAATTCAAAAAATCAACAACATATTTTTGTTACAAAAATATCAACGTTTATTAGAATAAATAAATGAATAGGATTATGTTAAATGACTATTAACTTCGAAAGTAAATAGTTAATGAGTCAATTTAACTCTACTAGTTTTTTATTTATTTAAAAAGTTTAAATATGTTCCAAGTTTATTTTTAGTCTCTTAAAAAAACTTTATTAAAAAATTATTTCTCTAATATTTGACGTTTCGATAGATCTGTTTAACAGTAACTGACATGATATTGCTATATAGATTTTTTTTAAATAACTGAACATACATGTGATAATGTTGGTGTGACAAAGATGCGCTGACCTAGATGTCACATGACATTTTGTCAGCATTTTATATTATTTATATTAAGATATATAACAATGAAAATTTGTTGTCGCTAAACCCATCGCTAACGTGAACATCATACAGAAATCTATAAAAGCCGAAATTAATTGGCACATATTTTATAACTAATCCCTAATTAATTCAAACACATCATTCTTATGATGTAACACCAACGTATAATACACGTCTAGAAATACATATTAGACATCATGTTAGTAAAATTTTAAAAGTCACTAAATAAAATTAGCGACTGATATTTTGTGACCATAATTTTCAGTCTCAAATAATTGTTTTTATATAAATTAATTCTTAAAAAATTCAGTGACCGAAATTTCGGTCACTAATATTTTTTTTTTCCATTAAGCGGCTTCTCTCCCAATTTTCTTCTTTTATTTTTTTTTAATAATTTTTTAATCAAAATTTTATATTTTTTTTTATTGTTTTAACAAATAAAACATATATTTTTGTAAATAATTAACTCATACAAATTTATTAATTTAGGTAAAGTATAATTTTAGTAACAATTAGTGTAAGGATATTTTAAAATAATATTTGAAAGTTCTATTTTATTAATAATATATACATTTCAAATGTAAATTATACAACAAAAATCAAATGGCTTAATGGATATTTCAAAACCTCACAAAGGAAAATGCATTAGTTTGATTCCTGCTAGAGACAAAACTTTTGTTTTATTTTAAGTTTTTTAAACAAAAGTTTTTTAAGTTTGATTCCTGGTAGTCGCGTTATTGGTCGCTAAACGTTATAGTGACCGATTTTAAGACTTTTTTCGATCTCTAATTTGGTCACTAAACGCGAATTTTTTAATAGTGTATATGGGGTGAGATAATAATCCCAACGGATTCCCTATCTTATGGGTTCACTCGGCTCTACAAAAGTTCTAATCAACCTTAACTTAAGTCATAAGGGGAAAAGACTTAAGTTCACAACTCGTTATGTATAGAACCATGAGCTTAACGACTCGGGTCACAGATCCTTATCTCAACTTTAACGTACGCATGAGCTTCAAATTCTAAGGGATAACATCAACCTTAGGAATCGCCGCTTCCTATTGGACTCCAAACCCATTTCAAACCTTTTATCCGTATGGGACTCTAACCCACTTAGGGGTCTACGACTTTTGGGATTCAACCCAGGTCATTCAAGTATAGGTGCGTACTTCCTAAATATTACTCTATAAAAGTATCACAACTTGGGAAGGCACAAGAAATGAGTTGTTTCCGACTACGTGATCAAATATACCACTACGTGATTGTATTCGACGACCACAAAGGGATCACATTCACCATAACATTTACAACAACATCACATGTTCCATACATGCTTAGTATTATCCGCTAAACAATTACTTATCCATGAAACACACCTAGGTATCATTAAGTACAACTATTACCATCTAAGTCATTCATCATACCCTAATTATCTTTCTTATTTATTCAATTAATTTACTCTTAGGGTTTCCTCATCAATCCGTATGAACTTCCAATCATATTATCACATATGCACAAGCAAGCAAATAATAGACAGAAAAACATTCACAACCAACATAACTACAATTTATAGCATATATCATGATGTGGTTCATAACATGCTTAACCAGTACATGACTAATATCCCTAAATAAAAGACATGGCAAGAACATGATTTATCTTCACCCATACGACATGCATGATAGTATCTCATCACTATCCTATCCATAATGATCATATTCCATGTTACAACATACTATCATATAAAGAACTTGAAGGGTTTTCCAAGGCTTTAAGTCACGTATCAATCTGATTCACGGTTCTTGACTTATTGCAAAAACAAGGACCAAATAATTTTTCTGCGTGCTATCATGTTCGCAGGCGTAGAGCCAGTGAGCCCAGCTCGCCCGATGAACAACTAGCAAGACCAAGTTAGTTTCGAAACATCTCAAGCTCGCCTGACAAAGTTCACAGGATTTTAAAATTGCAGAAATGAGTTTTGATGGTAAAAATTGTCATAGACATCGACCCACATGTTCATACTACACTAAAGACCTAAATTCTTCCTCTACAACCTTCATTTCTCATTTTTTTTTATAATATTGCTTCTCCTCTAGCAACTAAGGTACTTAATTCCCTCTCTTTTTTTCCAAGATATGGTTCTTTGACAACATAATACATACTCATAACAACACTGATATTCAACATTGATTCAGAATAATCATGAAGAACAAGAAAAAACATTTGTTTATGGCAATTATCATAATTAAGAGATAAACTCATCATGTTATCATTGATTTCTCCTAACTATTCTAAGATTCACAAAAGAAAACCTAATTTCTAGTAATCATAAAGTGTCTATCTATAACCCACCTTGAAATTATGAGGAAATTGTTGGATGATGAAGAGATTGATGAAGATGAAATGATATTGATGAAGTGAAGTGATGATGGTTTCCAAGTTACTATGTCCTTCCAAGTTTCTTCTTCTTCTACTAGGTTTCCTTCTTTCTCTATATGTTTCCTCTCTAAAACATTTCCTGATAAGTTGGAAATGAATGATACATAGAGGTATCATGTGGGAAAAGTGTTGGTAGAAAACATGTGGTCAAGAAAAATAAGAAGGAATTGTGTGGTTGGGAGGCACAGACAAAGATAGTAACAAATATATTAAGTGGTAAAATACTTAGTATTTGTTATATTATAGAAATTGACCCATTATTAAATTTATCAAAATGTCTCTTTTGTACCAATTAATAAAAGGTCAGTCTTAAATGATATTAATTAAGTCAATTTGAACTCACTAGTTACTCTATTTATCCCAACTGGTAACATTAAGAGCACCTACGAACTCAGTTGATCTCAACTGATATGAATTTAAGCATTTAAGGAAACACGAAGTATACATCCCCCCCCCCTTAAATAGAAATTTGTCCTTGAATTTAAATATTACCTGGAAAAGATTAGGGTAAGCTTCTCGCATCTCAGACTCTAGCTCCTAAGTAGCATCTCCCGGATGTGATTCATCCCACTGAACTGTAATGAGAGGAATCTCCTTGTTTCTCAACACCTTAGTCTCTCTCCCCATAATGTGACTTGGTTGAGGTGTAAAGGTTAGGTATGCTTCTACTTCTACTGAATCTGGGAGAATTTGCTAAAGAGGATCAGAAATGAACTTCCGGAGTTGAGATACGTGAAAAACATCATGCATCTCAGATAGAGAAGGTGGTAAGGCTAACCTGTAAGCTACTTCACTAATCCTCTCTATAATCTGATACGGTTCTACGTATCTCACATTTAAATTTTGCGACTTAAACATTCCTTTCAATCTCAATCTTAGAATAACCTTCTGAATTACATGATCACCTTCCTCAAATTCTAATGGCCTTCTTCTGTTATCTGCATAATTCTTTTGGCGATCTTGTTCTTTCTTTACCTTACCACAAATTATTCTTATCTTTTTCGTAGTCTCTTGAATAACCTAAGGTCCTAGAATCCTTTCTTCATCAACTTTCGTCCAAAACAAAGGCGTTCTACATTTCCTCCCATACAAAGCTTAATAAGGAGTCATTCCTATACTTGCATGGTAATTTTTGTTGTACGCAAACTTAATCAAAGGTAAGAGCTCCTTTAAATTTCGTTGGTTTTCAGCACACAAGCTCTTAAATTTTCCTCTAATGTATGTATCGTCCTCTCAGTCTGACCATCCATCTGAGGATGATTAGACGTACTTAAACACAACTTAGATCCTATGGCCTGCTGTAAAGCTCTCCAAAATCTTGAAGTAAACTTCAGATCCCTATCAGACACAATACTAGTGGGAATTACATGTAGTCTCACAATTTCTGAAATGAACATTCGTTCAAGATGACTTGCCTTGTAAGTAGTCTTCACAAATAGGAAATATGCACACTTGGTTACCAGATCCATAATTACCCATATGGAATCATAACCTCCTTGCGTACGGGGTAACCTAACTTCAAAATCCATTGAAATACTATTCAATTTCCATACTGGAATCTTTGATGGTCGCAACAAAACCACCTGGCTTCTGATGTTTAATCTTTACTTGCTGGCATACCATGCACTCAGACACATACCCTGCAATATCCTTTTTCATTTCAGGCCACTAATAGTACTTCTTCAAGTATTGATACATTTGTTATGAACCTGGATGTATGGTAAAAGCACATATATTTGTCTTGCCTAGATGGTACTTTAACTCAAATTCAAAATCTTTCAAGTACTCCATTCATCTCCTTTGACTCATATTTAGCTCCTTCTGATCAAATAAATATTTTAGACTCTTGTGGTCACTGAACATTTCAAAACATACTCCGTACAAGCAGTGACGCCAAACCTTCAATGTAAAAAACAACAACTGCTAATTCAAGATCATACGTCAGATAGTTCTCTTCATGAGTCTTCAGCTGACGTGAGGCATATGCTACAACCTGACCACTCTGGATTAATACTCCTCCTAATCCCTTCTTAGAGGCATCACAAAATACTTCATAAGGCTTATTAGGATTGCGAATAATTGAATCAGGACCAGTTGTCAACCTTTCCTTCAAACTCATAAAACTCTGTTCGCACTTTGAATCCCAACTAGAAGAAATATCTTTCCGAGTAAGTCGAGTCATTGGTAGAGCCAACTGAGAAAACCCTTTAACAAACCTTTGATAGTAACCTAAAAATCCTAGGAAACTTCTAACTTCAGAAGCATTGTTTGGTCTTTCCCAGTTAATAACTACTTCAACTTTATATGGATTTACTATTACTCCTTCTTGCGATATGACATGACAAAGAAACTTAACTTTGGTCATCCAAAATTCATACTTACTTAATTTGGCAAAAAGTTTCTTTTCTTGTAATACTGTCAGAACAATCCTTAGATGTTCTCCGTGCTTTTGTGGAGTACGAGAATAAATAAGAATGTCATCTATAAAAATCATCACAAAATGGTCCAAGTAAGGTTGGAATATCCGATTCATATAATCCATGAAAATAGCTAGGGCATTCGTCACACAAAAGTGCATTACAAGAAATTCATAGTAGCCATATTAGGTTCTAAATGCGGTCTTTGGTGCATCTAAATTTTTAACTTGGATTTGATGATAGCCCGACCACAAATCAATCTTTAAAAACACACAGGCTCCTTCCAATTGATCTAACAAATCGTCTACCCTTGGTAGGGGATACTTGTTCTTAATGGTGACTTTATTCAACTGATAATAGTCGATACACAAACACATACTACCATCCTTCTTCTTTACTAGCAGCACTGGAGCTCCCTAGAGTGAAACATTAGGTCAAATGAAATGTTTGGTCAGTAACTCCTCCAATTGATTCTTGAACTTTCTTAGTTCTAGTGGTGCCATGTGATAAGGAGAAATGGAAACTAGAGCAGCCTCAGTTATCAGATCAATAGAGAACTCCAATTCCCTTTCAAGAGAAAGAGAATTTACATCCTCGGGGAAAGCTTCTGGAAACTCACAAACTACAGGGATTTTTAAAACCTTCAGGTCATCACTTGATTCTTTGGTAAACCAAGAGGACAAAGTTTTCCTTCTTGAACAAGAAATTAATCATGCCAATCGTACCTTCCAAAATAGTAGTCAGTACATCCTTTGGAGTAGCTTCATTAGATGGAATGATAATTAACTTCTCTTCACATCCAATAAACATCGAATTAGAAGAAAGTCAATCCATCCCCAAGACTACATCAACCTTTTTAAGTGATAAACAAATAAGGTCAATCTGGAAAACTCTACCATTCACCGACAAAGAACAATTTTCACAAATCAACGGTGTCTCAACAACATCACCCATGGCGGTAGTAACCACCATAGGAGGAGACAGAGAAATTGGTTGCAAGCTAAGACGCTTCATACATTGAACAAACACAAAATAGTGTCTTTCTCCACAATCAAACAATAGAAAACAAGGATGATCATTTACGAGACACGTACCACCAATCAAAGTATTGATACCCTTAGCCTTCTTTGCATCCAAAGTATATACCCGACCAATACTCTTTCCTTGCATTTCAGTCTTATTCTGAGGATAATTCCTATCCATATGGCCTTCTCCGTGACATTTATAACATCTCAGCTCTATAAGGTTACATCTTCCGCAATGAGTCTTATTGCACCGACGACATAAGAAGAAGGGGTAGGTCTCGCATTCTACACCTGTTTCCCTAGGCCTAAACAAGTAACTTGATCTCCCCTAATCCTTTTGACAAACCTTATAACGCTCTCAGCTCTATAAGGTTACATCTTCCGTAATGAATCTTATTGCACCGACAACATAAGAAGGAGGGGTAGGTCTCGCATTCTACACCTGTTTCCCTAGGCCTAAACAAGTGAGTTAATCTTCCCTGGTCCTTTTGACACACCTTATAACGCTCTTTCTCTTCTTGAACTGTATTTGGGATTTGTTACGATTGATGGGTTTAAAGTAGGTTTTTGTGGAAATAAACCTCGGGTTCATGATCTTTGGGTTGTGTTTAGTATGATTAGGTTGGTTTTAGGGTAGCTGGCCGAAGAAGGAGGGCGACAACCACTGCACGCCATCGTCTTCTCCGACGAGGTGTGGTGCTCTGTTGTTTTCTTTTTGCATAGAAAGTTAGATTGAGAGAGTTGAACAAGAAAAAGAGGGTGAACATCATGTTGGAATGTTTTATGTGTCTGAATTTGATGTTGTTAAGTGACTTAATCATTTGCATGTGTGTCATGTAGTTTCAAAAGAGAGTTTGGGGACGGTGACATGTGTCACCGCCAAATCAGATCATCAACATCTTGTTCATTTATCTTGTGCGCGCCATATTTTCTTCCTTACCATGTGCTTCTGTTATAACCCTTAGATGAGTCAATCGTCTTGACTCCTTATAGGTCTGACGTTCCAGATCTATTTTTAAAGTCAATGTAGTTGACCCGGTCCCCATGTGGACCTTCTAGGCGCTTGAGCTCCTCTTTTTTGGGCTTTGGCTTTTCTATTGTTTGCACCCCTTTTTTATCATTATCTGGCCCATTTTTTATTTCTAGATTTTTTTTTTTAATTTCTTTTTCCTATTCAATTTTATTTATTTTATGTTTTAAAATGTATTCTATAAAAAAATATGATAATTCATTATTTTAAACATTTTTATTTAATATTATTTAATCAAAATGATGATTAATTTTATTAAATATTTAAGTTTAAATTAATTAATTTGTTTTATTGTTCCTTTTAATATATTTGAAAACTCTAAAAAAATATGTTAATTATTAATCACTTTAAATATTTTTATTTTATATTGGTTAGTTAAATTATTGATTAACCTTATTAAATAATTATATTTAACTTGGTTAATAATTTCTTCCTTGTTTGTGTTCATGTGTGTGATATTTATTCTCTTGGTTTATGTTTGGATTATGTGTTCATGTTTTGATTGTGTGCATGCTTGATTATATGAGTGCTTTCTTTACTTCTCTTATCCCCATTCATCAAAATGTATCCATTCCCCTTAATGTGTAATAATTTTACCGCTTTGCCTTTTTTTCCGTCACGCTTAGGTAGTTTCTAATCAAGATTAAAATCAACCACACTTAAAAAAAATCACAAACAAGCTTGATCCAACGTCAAACATTTTCATAATAAATTAACTCTATAGGATTTCCATTACCATCAATCCTTATCCATTACGCTCCATTTTATTTTTTGTAAGTCAATTGCCTTGTGCATCGCCATCAACCTTACCCTTTACCCTTAGGACCTCCTTTCCATTAGTTCAAACCCTTGCACCATGAATAAACCCTTGATTCAACATCAAGTGGAAGTTTCCAAATCAAATTGAAAATCTTAATAACTATTGAACACTTTTCAGTAAAAGATGAAAAAGGAGCGGAGTGTAGTCAACGTCTCCCCGAGAGTGAGGATCCGAGAGGTAGATTTCGTGATTCGAGCTCTCGTCATCCTAAAAATAACCAACAAACTATAGTTATCCGAACTATGAATGTTTTGACTTCCTCATTGCACTATGAGGATACGTAGACACAAGATTGTAATGATCTTGGCGAGCACCCTAGGAAAATAAACCATATAGTCCCTATCTTCTTCCTTCATAAATAACATCTTGAGAAGCCTAACACTTAAAAGCAAACATTAACATGCACACTTAACCTAATGATTCCCATTGAGTACAACAGACATGAGGGGTGCTAATATCTTCCCCTTGTGTAACCGACTCCTGAGCTCAGACTCTTGGTTGCGATAACCATGTCTTCTCCTTTAGTTTATGGGTTTTATCGATATTTTCCCTTTCCTCTTATGGGAATAAATAAAGTTTAGTGGCGACTCTGATAGTCCAGTCCTGCGGGCGTGCGATTACACTTTACGAAGGATCGTGCTTTTTTTGAGGTACGACACCCGCACCGAATTCGCTAAAGCTGTGGGCATTCGGCTCCCAACAATGCTAGATGCTTTCCTCCTCAAAGCACAAGCGTATGTTCAGTATAAAGAGAAGGAGGTTGTCAGCTCTGCCCGTGATTCTAGGCACATAGAGAATGCCCGAACCTTCTGGTCTGACGAGCCCTTGACATCCCGTCAGGGATATAAAAGACGAGAAGACCGTCCCCAAGAGCCCCATGACAATAAAGGGCCCTCCGGCCGGTTCCACGAATACACTCCCCTGACAATTTCAAGGGAGAAGATTCTTTCTGAATGCGCCAACTCAGAATTCCAGCAGGTAGGAGTCCGGTTCCCAAAGTAGATATCGTCCAAACCTAACACTGAGAAGTTGAAATATTGTCGGTTCCACCAGAGCCACAACCATATAACCGATGAATGCATCCACCTGAAGGATGCCATAGAGATACTCATCTGGGACAGGCATCTGAAGTAGTTCGCCAAATGAAAAGACACTCATCGGCCAGACGCCCAGAAATCCCTGAAGGTCGAGGAAGAGGTAACTTCCTTCGAGGAAGCCAGCCTTCAGGTCGCTATTGTTGAAGCGGTAAAGCAACAAGCAAAAAATATTAAGTACCCAGTTTTGTCGTCTCCACAGGGATTAGTGTGATATGAATGCGGTTCAACAATTTCTATATTTCTAAGCTTAATTTCAAAAGGTTTGGTTTAAAAGGTTCAAAGAACCATAGATAAAAATAGAAAATATACAATAAAGACTGGAATATAAACGGAGCCTTGTTGGGATTGGATTTCATCAATTGATAACACATGCATTCTTCTGATCAAATTAAATACAATGCAATCATTCGTCTAATATCCTCGCGTATCACTCACGACAAAGCTTATTTCTAACGCGGCGTCGAGAGAACAACCGTGTTGTCTCATTGGTGATCTCTCACCCAACAAAAACACAACACAGAGTATTAAGATCTGATACTCACGCAAATGCTAAGCCTAAATCTATCTCTAGAATTTAGGACCTAACAGGAAATCATCCTAGATCCAGATCTGAAGAGTATATCTCTATCACGGTTCAAATCAAAGATAAACAAGAAAGCAAAGATAACACCCATATCAGATAAACGATTGTTTTGCAAAAAATAAAATGATCAGAATACGTACACATGCTTAACCCTTTTTTCATGTATTCATCTAATCTGCCAAATGTCGGTGAACATCGTTCTTCATCACTATTATCACATACCCACACAATATTATATTGATCCTACCCATGCTACCCATGCTACTTAATTAACACAACACCATAGAGGATAAAATAAATATCAACTTCAAAACCATGTCAAAATTTTGTTCATTGATAGAAGAAGATCTGAGATCAAAGATGTGAAAAGGTTTTGTCAAGACCCACAAATACATAATCAAAGATAATCAATCAATAGAGAATCCAAAATAGTTCACAAACATAAATTAGATGAAATACATAAGGTATCAAAAGATTACAATCCAAACCCCAACAAGAGATCGAAGATCTTACCTCCTCCCTCTTAGGGTTTTATCTTTCTCTCTCTAGAAAATGAAGAGAGATAAGTTCTGATGTTCCAAAATGTTACAAAATGAAGTTATGAAAAGTTATTAAGTTCTAATCCCTAAAAAGCACTAAATAAAGTACAAAAGATGTTTTGTTTTCCCCCATTCGCCAGGCGAACCAAATGAGCAAACTGCCCTTCTGAGTTACCGCGCCTTCGCCAGGCGAACCTTCGCTGGCTTCACTCGCCAGGCGAACTTCATGCCCTTTTGGTATGGGAGTTTAATTTGAATTACTCGCCCTGGCTCGCCAGGCGATCATTCGCTGGCACTCGCTGAGCTTCGCCAGGCGAATGTTCTGATATCCAGCTTCTTCCAGCAGCTTTGTCTCATCTTTTCCAAGGTGCTCCAACACTCCAACTAGTGTCAATCCTGCACACTAACATCATTTTATTGGTTGCATGTTGTCTTGGTTTCCTTTCCCATTTCTTGTGTCTTACTTTTCACTTGTTTTGTGCCTAATTCCTGCACAATAACACACAAATCAAAGGTACCAAGAGATTTTCACAATATATTGCAAACCAAACAAAGCAAGAGTGGTTTTCTACACTTTCTTGACAAAAATAAGTGAAAGATGTCAATATTTGATAGATCAAATAACTGAAATTTGGCATCTAACAGCTATGAGCATCTTGCGGCCTAAAGATTTTTACATCCCCGAGGGGCTCAATGCCCCTCCATACTTCGCCATGCACAGCTTGTGGGAGACTTTCCCCTCCACCATGGTCATCTCTAGAGGGGGCTTCAACAAAGTCACGATAAGGTCCATCAAAATAAGATTTGAGCACCTTATCCGCAATTGCTCAAACAAGAATTCCATCCTCGATAGGGTCCGGGGAGAGTCTGTCCCCATCTGCTTCTACCACGAGAAGCTCCTCAGTGGATCCCCAACGCCAACATCCCTGTGTTCGTGAGAGCCCATATGAAAAATTTTGATATCCGACGAATCCTCGTCGACTAAGGAAGCTCAGTTGATATTATGTATTCCCAACTGTTTTCCACCCTCCAGCTAGACGAATCACATCTAACACCCTACGTAGGCTTCGATCTGCAGGGTTTCAATGGGTCAGTGACAAAGCCCTGGGGTTATGTGGAGCTGATCATAGATTGGTCGTCATTATACCAGTGAATATTCGGCTGGCCAACTCTGGCCGAATTGGTGGTCATGCCCTCAACAATACACTTGAAGATGAAATACTATACTTCGAAGGGTCTCGTGGAGACTCTACATGGAGACATTAAAGTCGCGAATAGATGTTTTGAAGCGGCCTCTAAGGGGCTGAATACCCTCGCCGCCAGTCCGAAGACTCTCAGCCAGACTTCTCTACCCACCAGCACCGAAGAGATGAAGTCGCTGCCCTGTGTTGACTCTATCGACCTTGAAAGCCTCTTCTCCTAAGATGACCAGAATATTTAGAAGGCAAATGGGAAAGAGATCAAGTCATTATCGAGAAACCCCTCCAATAGCGGTGAAAATGCCCATCCGATGCGCCCAACTCTGAATGGAGAGTTTAAACTTTTCTTACTCGACGACAACCCCAAGCGGGGAGTGAAAATTAGGACCGGTCTCCCCGAGCTTGCAAGGAAACAACTAAGAGCCTGCCTCTGGAAGAATGCAGACCTGTTCGCGTGGAGTGTCACGGAGATGCCCAGGCTAGACCCTGATGTGGTCTGTCACCACTTCACTATCGACCCCGCTGTTAGGGCAGTAGCTTAACATAGACGACGAAAGTCTCCAGAGAAGACAGAGGCTTCCGAACAGACTGTAAAAGACCTCCTAGAGGTGAACTTTATCTTGGAAGCCAAGTATAGCACTTGGCTGTTCAATGTTGTACTTGTTAAAACGAATAATGGAAAATGGCGAATGTCCATTGACTATACCGATCTTAATAGGGCCTGCCCTAAAGACGTATATCGCCTTCCCAACATAGATAAACTAGTTAATAATTCTTCCAGTTTTAAATTGTTATCTTTCATGGATGCGCATTCGGGCTATAATCAAATACCCAGGGCAAAAAACGACAAAAGGTAAACAACCTTCATAACCGAGTTGGGCAACTATTACTACAACGTAATATCTTTCGACTTGAAGAATGCGGGCGCTACCTACCAAAGGATGATGACCAAAGTCTTCCGAGGAGAAATTAGGGACATGCTTGAAGTCTATATGGACGACATGATCTTAAAGTCCCGTGAGGAATTCGATCACACGGCCCACTTGAAGACGTTCTTCAAGCAGGCCAGGAAGTACAAGATGCGCTTTAATCCGGAGAAGTGCACGTTCGGGGTACGAGCGGGAAAATTCCTCAGTTTCTATCTAACTGAACGAGGAATTTAAGCAAACCCCGACAAGTGCAGATCCTTCTCTGAGTTCCCCATGCCAAACTCAAAATAATCCATCTAATCCCTTAATAGGATGCTCGCATCGCTCTCCCGCTTCGTGGCTAAGTTTGCTCAACACACCCTTCCCTTTTTCAAACTCCTAAGCAAGGAAGTTGCATTCGAATGGATGGAGGAATGCGACAAAGCTCTTTTCCACTTAAAACAAGCCTTGTTAGAACCATCAGTCCTCTCCTGGGAAGAAAATGGGGAAACCTTTTATCTCTACCTCGATGTCGCAACCGAGGCTGTGAGCATCGCTCTCATTCGTGAAACTCCTGACGGGAAGAAACCCATCTATTTTAGGAGCAAGGTATTGCAAGGGCCAGAACTAAGATACCAGCAGATAGAAAAGGTGACCCTCGCCCTTATCAACGTCGTGAGAAGACTAAGGCACTATTTTTTGGCCCACACAATCGTGGTGCGCACAGACCAGCTCGTAAAGCAGCTATTGGGCAGTCTAGATATGCCCGGTAGGATGCTGAAATGGTTGCTAGAGCTATCCAAATTTGACATCCAGTACGATTTCTTGGCAGAAATGACCGTGTCCGACCACTCAAACGGGGCGCCAGCAAGTGGGTCATATTTGTCGATGGAGCATCCAGCTCGGCAGGGAGTGGAGTAAGTGTCATCCTAGAAAACAAGGAGGGAATCCTCATTGAAGTTTCGCTCACACTTTCCTTCCCTACCTTAAATAACCAGGCCGAATACGAAGTTTTCCTAGATGGTATGCGCCTCACCAAAGACTTGGGAGCGGAAGAAGTCATCATCTATATTGATTCTCAGCTAGTGGCCCTCCAAGTCCGGGGAGAATACCAGGTCAAAAACAATAACTTGTCTGAATACTTGGCCTTGGTTAAGAAGGAAATGGCAAAGTTCACCTCCGAGGAAGTAATACATGTTCCCTGTGAACACAACGTCTGGGCAGACATCCTATCAAAACTAGCAAGCATGAAAAAGAAATGAGGGAACAAATCTGTCACCCAGGAAATACTCATATGACCTAGCATTGAGAGAGTGTCCACGACCCTAGACGTGCATGTCGTTGGCAAAAACCATTGTTGGATGACTCCAGTGTACAATTACCTCATAAAGGACGAACTACCGTCCGATCCTAAGGAGGCCAGTGTAGTAAGGTGTATGGCCTGCTCCTACGTTCTAATTGAAAATAAGTTGTACAGGCGGGGATTCTTCATACTTCTTTTCAAATGCGTTGAAAACGAAATGGTCGCCCACGTCTTGCGCGAGATCCATGAGGGAATCAACGCCCAAAACCTCGGTGGGAGATCTCTCACGAGAAAAGCTCTTCGGGCAGGTTACTACTGGCCGACCATGCAGAATGACGCAAGGGAACACGTGAAGAAGTGAGAAAAATGCCAATGACACAGGGACATGCACTTGGCACCACCCAATAAGATCAAGGCAATGTCCTCCCCGTGGTTATTCACCTAGTGGGGTTAGACATCCTAGGACCATTTGTCATAGGGTCAAACCAGAATAAGTACTTGATAGTAGGTGTAGACTACTTCACCAAGTGGGTAAAACTCTAGCCAAAATAACGGCCAACAACATACTTCGTTTCTACAAAAGGAACGTCCTTGCCCGCTTTGGCATCTCTTAAGCAATCGTCATAGATAACAGGACACAGTTCACGGACAGAAAGTTACAGGAGTTCGGCGCCCAACTAGGTACTAAACAACACTTTGCGTCCGTCTAGCATCCTCAGACTAACGGGAAAGCTAAGGCAGCGAAAAGAATAATCTTACGGGGCCTCAAGCGAAGGTTGGATGAAACAAAAAGGTAGTGGGTCAAGAAACCCCTTTTCGCCTAGCATACGGGATAGAGGTAGTAATCCCCATCTAGGCTCATGTGCCCTCCAGGAAGACTGAAGCGCCTTTGGATGAAAAAACGAAAAACGAGGCCCTGAGAGAAGAGTTCGATCTCGTCGAAGAGGTCCAATTAGGAGCAGCCCTCTTCAAGGTCGCACTTAAACAAAAAATTACAATCAGGCACAACACTAAGGTTATATGACGAAATTTCCAAGTAGGCAACCTCGTTCTAAGGAGGAATCACAAAGATTCTCGTAAGGGAAAGCACACCGCAAATTAGGAAGGACCCTATCGTGTTAGAGGAAAAATAGTGAATGAGGCCTACTACCTAGAACACCTTATCGGGGAATAATTAGCTCGACCATGGAACACCGAAAAGCTAAAACAATTTATAGCTAAGGCCCTTACTGTCGGCATGTCTCACCCGTGTGACGAGTACAAGTACCGACCATAGGCGCGCGCCCAGGTACAAGCGTTGCACCACTAACACGAATCTAACTAGGGTTTAGTCAAATAGAAACTTAATTCGTGTGCGATAACGGTTTCTCGACCGAGCCCGCTCTCGTCAAAGTACCATGAACGACAGAACCCCCAGCTCGCGATGGGAAGTTCACACTGCAAACTTAGGCCACAAACACAATCTGAGCTCCGCTCTCCTGCCCGGAAATAACCCAGGCCTTTCATCGACCAGCTCCCCACACTGTTGAATATTGTTTGTCGATTATACCGAAACATAACAATAATTACTAAGTTATCTCATACGACCAGCGTTGGACTGCGTATGACATTAGAAAAAATTAGGCAGTGTAATTAAACATACAGGACAAAATACATTAACATAAAGTGGCCACGAGTGTAACAGCCTCTTTTCAATAATTAATTAATTGTGTTAATTAATTGATTTATTTGGATTATTCTAATTATTTGAATAATTAGATATTTGTTTAATGGATTGATAGATGTTTTGAGAGAGTAAATATATTGGAAAGAAATAAAGAGAAAGGTATATATGAGGAAGTGGAAGGAAAAGAAAAGAAAATAAAAACATAAGGAAAGAGAAGAGAAAGAAAGAGGAAGAGGAGAAAAGAGAAGGAGAAGAGGAAAAGCTTGGAATCGCCAAGAATGACTTCTAACTTCCGATTAATCTAAGGTAAGGGTGAGAAACATTATTATTTGATCAATGTGTATGATTATGTATGGGTTGTTTGAGTTATTGGATGTTTTTCTCCATTTTTAATTCTAGGGCAAAAACAGATTTAATCGGTAGAAATCGAGTTCTAACGGTTCAAACTCGAAATAAGTTGCGTAGTTTAGTCGGGTAATGCTTAGCCGAGAGTATTGAGTTTCGTTGGAGTGAATTTGATCGAGTTTATGAGTTTTGACATTTTTGGAGAAATTGGAGGTTAAGATTTTGGGTGAAATTCGAAAGTCGTAGAATTAGTGTTTTATGGTCCTAAAATGTTACTATATGATCGGTAATGATGAGTAGGTATTTAATCGGGAGAAAAGAATTGAATCGGGTGACTTTTTGAGGGTTTTAGTGTCGAACCCGTAGCTGTTTTTCTGAGTTTTTCAGGTGTTAATCGGTTAACCATATACGTTAACCGATTAACACAGTGTTGGGGGCCTAAAAGCTGAGTTTTTGGCCTAAAAACTGAGTTTTTGGAGTGGTTAATCGGTTAACCATATGCGTTAATCGATTAACACTGTAAGTGTGAGAAAATATTATTTTCAAAACTTCGAAAATTCATAACTTCTTCACTGTTTATCGGATTTTGACGTTCTTTATATCAAACTGAAGCTAATAATATGTTTTATAACTTGGTGAAAAGAAATATTATTTTTATCCGAATTTTAGTCGATTTTACCGATTAATCGAGATTAATCATTTTAAGTAAGTGAGGCTTAAATAATGAGAGTGTTCGGTTGCCGTTTGGCATAATTGCTTGATGAATGTATTCAGATGTTGATAATGCATATTGTTTGTATGCTATTGTATATGAAGAATGCATGAGAACATATTATGAATATGTGTGCATTGCTTGATGAATGTATTGATGATGTTGATAATGCATATTGTTTGTATGCTATTGTATGTGAAGAATGCATGAGAACATATTATGAATATGTGTGCATTGCTTGATGAATGTATTGATGATGTTGATAATGCATATTGTTTGTATGCTATTGTATGTGAAGAATGCATGAGAACATATTGTGAATATGTGTGCATTGCTTGATGAATGTATTGATGATGTTGATAATGCATATTGTTTGTATGCTATTATATATGAAGAATGCATGAGAACATATTGTGAATATGTGTGCATTGCTTGATGAATGTATTGATGATGTTGATAATGCATATTATTTGTATGCTATTGTATGTGAAGAATACATGAGAACATATTGTGGATATGTGTGCATTGCTTGATAATACATTGATGATTGTTGCGAATATGTTGTGTGTGCAATCATTGCTATAATTCTTGAAGAGATGAATTATTTGAATGCATGAGATTAAGATGTCGGTCTTAAGTGCATTTGATTGTTGATTGCATATGCATCATTTAGTCAAGAGGCAATGTTTGCTAGTTTCGTGGAGACTAGTGACTTGTCCCAAGCCTAGAAGAGTGGGTTTGAAAGCTTAGAGGACGGGCTTTTGTTGGTTATCGGTCTAGAAGAGTTGACCCGGTTTAATGTAAAAACCGAAAAATGATAACGAGTGTTGGTACCACATAGTATTGACTTGCATTGAGTTATGTTGAGTCACATTGCATAACGTCATTGATATATGAAAAATGCTTGTGGGTGATATGTTGTTGAATATTTATGAAATATGCATGAAGAGATGTGCTTGATGATTGTCCATATTTGTTTATATAAGTATGCTTTGTAAAGGATATGACGAGTTATGGTGAAGTATGGTGAGAATTGTGGAATATGCGTATGTGCATTACTTGTGTAATTGAGAAATGTGAATGTGTAATAGTGAATTGGTAGAATTGATGGGCTTTATGTGAGCCATATGGTATGGATAGAATTGTTGATTAAAGTTATGCTTCGTATGTGTACATGACTTGTGTAATTGAAAATGATGAATATGTGATTGTTAGTGTGCATATATACATGATATGTTGATTTAAGAGTGGTGAGTATGTGAGTGTTGTATGAAAGTATGCTATGTGCATGATAATATGCTTGATGATCAACCATGTTAGTTTATATGATGAAGTAATTGAGAGGTATGTGTGAATTGAATATGAAATGTGGTGAGAAATGTGGCATATATGTATTTTATGATTGCTTATATACATAATTATATGCATTGATTATTATGGTAATATTTCTCACCCTTCTGCTGGAATGATGTCCTACATGACATCGTGCAGGTATTTCAGAGTAGAGCTGCTTATAGTCCCGAGGCCGCTATTGGTGTAGCTATTTAGCGATTTATTTATGTTGGGTTGTGTCATGCTCTGGTCGTGTAACACTGGGATCGCTTGGTTTATGTTTTAGAAATATACTATGTTTTCTTGTTTATTGAAATAATAAGAAGTTGGCCTTAGTGCCTGAGCCTTGTTGATTTATGTGATGAAAACAAATATTTCTTTTATGAAAAATCATTGGATAAATGAATCCGCTGCTACATGCTAATTGAAATTGTAAAACATGATTATTCATTGAAGTGTTGATGAGCATGACAGGTGTTTGAAAGTTTGAAGTGTGACACCCTTGGTTGAATGCATGTTAATTTTACTCTGATTATTTTAATTAATTGCGGGGATTAGAAGGGTGTTACAACGAGGGCCGCGAGTATGCATGTTACAATACAATAGGGCCTACCCCCGTAAAACAAAATTACAAGTAAACAAGTGGCCCGCAGGCCAAAAACATAAACCGGGGAAAAGCTCACTGCTCCACCTGTTGGACTTCCTCTTGGGCCACAGTTTCTTCTTGGGTCCTCTGCGTTTGCCCTTCACCGAACAGGAGGAACTCAGGGACGATTATCTTGTCGTCCTTAACATAATAGAGGAAGCATGTGCCTTTGGTAGTCAGCTCGACATCAGGGTTCACCAATTTCAACTGATCCATGACATTATGGAAGGCCTCCTCGCCTATAGCCAAGAGATCATATTTAGCCTTAGTAATCTAGGCAACAAGCTCTTCCCGGGTCGACAACTTCTTCATCTCCTCGATCTCATCCTCAGCAGCGGAAGCAGCGACTTTTAGCTTATCTACCAAGTCCTTAGCAACCTTCTTCTGGGCGGCCAGGGCGTCCCTCTTCGTAGATATTTCCTCTGATCCTTCCGCACAACCTCTTTAATCTCCCTCTCCCACTCCTCCTAGAGTTTCTTGACCTTCTCCACCAGGGCCGCCACCACAGCTTGGGACTTCTTCAACTCAAACTCGTGCTGAGAGCCATACTCGGTGTACACCACCGCCATTTCCAAGATTCTCATCAAGGTGGAGGCATCCTGCGTGAACATGGCCTGCTTGCTGGGACGGTCCATTTCCTCGAGCTTAATAGACCCTTCCCAAGGAATGGACAGGGAGGACTCCTCAAAGCACTTCCTATCATGCAGGCAAGGAGGCAACTCGAACTTGTATTTTTCCCTCTCCCTGCTGAGATCCACGATGTCATTCGGGTGTGAACGCTTGAGCCTTAAACTCATGGGTAGGGGAGATGTTTGGGTGGCTGGTGGGGTAGACGAGGAAGTCCCCGACCCTGCTTGGGGAGGAGTCGCTCGCTGACTAAGACAAATTATTCCTATGGCCGCGCCGCCTTTCATCTTTCTTTGGGCATTCTTCACCATCTGCTTCTGCGTAAAAGATATATTACCTGCAAAAACAATAAGCACATCTTCACATGAAAAGAAAAGCATTTCGAACAAAATAAGAAGAAGTAGGAACCTACCCAAGAGCTTAAGATCCCCCTCGCAAGTGTTACACTCGAGGAGCTCTTTAGTGTTGATATACTGGGCCTTCACTTATAGCCCCCCATCTTTATCATAGAGTATCTTCCCAGTGCGAGTCACGCACTGGCGGGGAGAAAACCATCCACAAAAGCCACCAGCTTAGCATAGATGGCACGATAATCATCCCTCAACTGGTGAGGAGTAACTATATACTCATCAGTTGAGCGAGTAAATGAGTCCCACTCCTGCAGAAGGGAAACATGACCAGTCTCTAGGCAATTATCTTGCTGTCCTCGTCTATTAAATCCTTCCTGTTCTCATTTGTAGAGACCTCCCAAACAAAGGTCGAGTTGGTAGGTGTCTCCAACACAGTATCGATCACATAGAACCTCTCCTTGAAGGTCCGGATAGACTCAGAGAAGGGTTTGAATAGTTTCCTCCCCTGTTTTAGAGAAACCCAACTGAATTTCCTCCCCGACACCTGTCACTGGAGGTGGAAGGTGGTGAAGAAAAGTGAAAGAGTGGCCCCAATATGAAAATAATCACACACTAATTCGTATGCCTGCATGAAGGCAATATAATTCAAATACAGTTGGGAAGGCGCCAGGTCCAAATGTACAAAGACTGCCCGCTGGAAGTCTGTGAAGGGCAGCCTCAGCTTTATTTCTTTGAAGACATACTCGTACATGGGAAACCTTTCCCTGTACGACGAGCATATGCAATCATCCTCCGCAGGGAAGTGGATCATCCACTCTTCCTCTGCCCCTACTGTGGTGAACACGTCCCTGGTATATGAGGTAAAGAGCGAGGCGTGCTTCATCAGTTCGGCGATAATCCACTCGTCGACAGAGGTCCCCGCAGCAGATACCCCTCCAGCCTCAGGGGGCATGGAATCATCATCCGTTTCAGCTTCCTCCGAGGAGCTCTCCTCGGACAGGTCTTTAAGATGCTCTTCTTCAGCCCTACGCGATAGTTCATTTACCTGAAAAGCAAAGGATAAAAGTGAATTCGATGACAAAATTAAATCCACCCTTCCACTGCTACTCAAGTGAAAGGGCGTGCGAAGGGCCAAAGACAGCGTCCTCGACCTGAGCCCTACTCAAATGGACCAACTAACAGACGAGGAAAGACCCATAAGTTCTCCCTGGCACACCTGGGGAAAAGTCCCCCGTGCATAAAACCCATAATTTTCAAGAGGGAACCACTAGAAAGCTCATGAGCACACCGGAACTTGTGATTCCCTCCGGCAGCGAACATCACTGTGTCGCTACTACACCAGGATCAGCTAAAAGCTTAAGGCTTCTTAAGTTCTTCTTCCTTAGAGGTCATTATGGTGATGCTAGCAGAGAAAGAGGCAAAGCCACTGTCTTCCACCAACAGCCACCACTAAACACTCTAAAACTACATCATGGCAACCCTAATCATATGCATTCTAAAGTACATAAATCAGAAAAGAAAAAAACAAGCAAGGAATCAACATACTTACGTGGTCGGCGACGAAATTTCTGGGTTTGAGTAACTTTGGTCGGAGCTGGTACGGTGGTCAAAACGAATCTTGATGGCGACAGACTGCTGGGAACGAAAAACTGAAGGCAAAACAAGAGAGAGAAGTGAAAGTTCAAATGAGCAGACTCTCACACTATTTATAGGCAAGTTCTAGGAACGTGTACGAGCATGCACGGTTAGGGCATCATCATGACCCTAGTCTAGCTATCATCACGCATTTAATGCAGCACACGGCTCGTGACACACGTGGCACTCCCACTCTTCAGATCCCATCACCCGTTGGTCTCCCTGGACCTTGAGCTCCCTGGAAAGCAACATTTCAGATGCTCGGGGATAGATCCCTTCGGGCACAAGGTAGCGGCCCCATCTCCATAGCTTACGACGACTTTTCTCGAGAAGCAGACTGTCCTTAAGTCATCACCTCCATGCTCGGGATCAACGACTTGGGGGGCTACTGTTCCGGACTAGCCTAATGTCTAGGCATGACCCAATCCACTTCTACTCCCAGAACGACCCAATTACCTAAGTCCAATCACTTTGGGGGAGAACTTACCTTTCTACCCCTCCAACATGGGAGGCTGACCAGTTACCCCTGATCACATCACTTCTCGTTGTCAGTCTCTGCCCGTCATGCATGGCCCCACCATCCAGAAACAGTCAAGACGTCTGTGCCCGTAACTGCGCCCCTACCCGTAGCAACGGCTAGTTATGGGCACTTTTTCCCATTCCAACGGCTAGTTCTGGAAGTAGGGACCAATGGCCAAGCGCTGAGGGCATTATAAACACTCTATCACTCGAGAGGTCCAGGTATCCAATATTCACCCTGATATACTCATATTTTGTACTTGCTCTCACTCTTGCCTGATTCTTACTTTAGCATCGGTGTGCCTTGCAGGTACACCCCCTCTTCCTCTTTCACACCCAGCATCATAGACGATTGTCTTTGACCCACCTCAGATTCTGATCAATCGGTAAGATCAATTGGGTTTTATGTTGATTTGACAGTTGTATGAACCTATTGATCTATAGTTCTCTTCAATTGTTTTTTATTTGAGATACTTTGTTAATCTAATATTGGACACATAAGGATTCCTGGACCTTAGCCTATGTGTTGGACCTAGGGAAAGTGTTCTACTTACACTAGTCGAATAGGGATAGGAGACCCCGAGTAGTGGCATAGAGAATTAACGTTCTATACAGTGCCTAACCCTGCTTATGCTGGTGGACTAGGGATAGAAAGCTTTGGGTAGTGGTTAGTGAGTTATTTCATGAGGGATCACCTATAACGGTTTTGTTAATTAGTCGTGGGATTATAGTTATTATATCATTCATATATGGCATTAAACATCAACAATAGAGGAATGTGGGATTCTACAACACAACCTAACCGCTTTCGTGAATTTTTACACTAAAACTTGCAACCCCCCTTTATTTACTGTTTTCTGTTACATTGCATAATTATTGTCTTGTTCAAACATAGTCCTTGTGGGTTCAGTGAACAAGGATACCAAGAGAGACGTTGGAAATTTGTATCCGGTCAGAAGTTTTTTCCTCTGAATAAAGGTATTATCCACAACACCTTTTGAATAACTAGGTATCTACCAGAATGAAGAACAGACTGAAGAGGTCACATCACCATCCTTGAACCTTGCAAAACCAAACCCTAGTTGACTCTGTCTAGAAAATTGTCGCTTTGACAAAACTGGTCAGCTTTGGTGTAGAGTACAAATCAGATGCTCCTTAAACCTTCAGGGTCTGACTTTTCACTATAGGATAAAATAGTATACCAAAGTTTGAACCTTCAAATGCTGATGAACATGTTCAGAGTTACCAGATTCAGATCATTCAAAATTTGAGTAACATTTCTTCTTCATAAGCCCTCAACAGGATTAATTCATGATTAATTCTTAGCTTGTGATCCTACACACTTGAACATATGTTAGTATACCAATTTTTTCTTTAAATATGTTGTTATCATCAAAACCCAATGAGTATGAATAATCTTGTTCCAACATCTACAAGTCATAAGCTTCTTGTTCCTTGCCACATTATCTTTAACTTTGGCACTTCACTCAAACCTTGAAACTTCTTTTGATGAGGTTTGAGATGAATCTTCATGAAAGACTCCATCATCAGAAAAACTCCTTGATAAGATATCTTCATTAACTCCACCAAATACTGCTTGACATAAAGACTTGTCCTCAAAGGATAGTCATTGATAACTTGATCTCCAAGAACACTAGATCACCATAATTCTTTATATACCTTAATCACAACTTGAAAAATATAACAAATCTTGATTTCTTGAGAACGCCGATTGATCACTGCACCAAATTTCATTTCAAATACTTTAACCACTGCTAATTAACATATCTTGATCATCTTGATGAACATACCTTGATCAAAATAAGAAGATCGTCTCAGTAGATGATATCTAGATTTTCATGCACCATCTCTTGATCACATTAGACCTTGATCTTCAAGCATCATCACTTGTCTAGACTTTAATCTTCAAGCACCATCACTTGTGTAGACTTTGATTTTCAAGCATCATCACTTGATCAACATATAAAGCACCATCACCTACTCAACATATCAAGCACCATAACTTGATTAACATATCAAGTACCATCATTTGATTATTTTTCAAGCCTTGAATGATAAGATTGATGAAAACTTCTCTTATGAGAGTTGTCAACATCAAAACCAAATTAATAGGTTATTGCAAACTTAATACCTACAAACACATAGATTCACAAAACCAAGTAATATGTGAGTCATTAACATCTATTGGGGTAAACAAAATAGTTACACCACTAAGGTGTATTGATTAAGATGCTCTTGAAAATATAAAATAACATGAATTATTAATTATCTACAACCATAATTAAATTACTTATTTGGGAAACGAAGAGTCACTAAATGATTAAGTTGTCATATTTATATTTCAATAGTTTCTTGATTGCATGTAATTTGTGGTTATTGGACATGATCAAACATCGAGTATAAACACTCAGGTTATTATTTTACACAATAATAAGCATGTGATCTCATTTAACAACCGTAATTAATTCTAGGCAAAATACCTTTTTTGGTCCCATATCTTAACCTCAGGGTTCATTTTGATCCCTTAACTTTAAAAAGGTTCATATTGGTCCCTTAACTCTTCAAAATTTTCCATATTAGTTCTTTTTATCCTATTAGTGACGAAAAAATTAAAAAATTCGTCGCTAAATTCGTCGCTAATTAGACAAAAAAAGACTAATTTGGAACTTTTTGAAGAGTTAAGGGACCAATATGGACCTTTTAAAAGTTAAGGGACCAAAATGAACCTCGAGGTTAAGATACGAGACCAAAAAGGATAGTAAGCCTTAATTATATTGTGAAAATGGTGTCCGTATTTAATGAATCTTTACACCATTAAGGTATATTGATTAAGATGCTCTTGAAAATCTGAAACTATATGAATTATTAATTATCTACAACCACAATTAGGTTACTCATTCGGGGAATGAAGAGTCACTAAATGATTATGTTGTCATATATGTATCTCAATATGCCACACCCTAAAATTTACCAACCATTTTATATGTTCTTTCTATTTTTGGTCATCTGTTATGTTACCATAGTTTATCAGAGTTAGTTGTGTTATTTGAGACATTAGGCCCCTGACTATGTATTTTGCGGTTTATTTGAGTCTTTGGACCTTGATTGAGTCATTTTGATTCATCTGAATCATTTGGATTCATCTTAGTCATTTTGGTTCATCTGAGTCATTTTTGTATAGTCAGCTTTTTTCTAGGTCTTTGACTGAGTCATAGTCAGTTCATCAGAGACATGTGCCTTTGCTTGAGTTTTTTTATTTTCATTTTTAGGTCAAAGGTCAACCCAGTTGACTAAAAGTCAAGAGACCGTTTTTACTTTTATCCATTTCTTTATTTCGATTTTACTTTATATTTATGCTCATTTTTAATTCATTATTTTTATTACTATTATTATTATTATTATTATTATTATTATTATTATTATTATTCATTTATTTCTTAAGTCAATCCCTTATTATATTTATTATTATTATTATTATTATTATTATTATTATTATTATTATTATTATTATTATTATTATTATTATTATTATTATTATTATTATTATGTTTTGTGTCCAAAAAACCACAAATACCAAAAACGCATCCAAACTTGCCAAAATCGGATCAATCACACAAAAAGGAAATCAAATAATCTTCATTACAATTAGAGTCGGTTACATTTAAAAATCTCATGGATCATTCTTATTTCGCACAAACTTAAACCCTGAGTTACAATCTGAATCAAACCTAATACAATCTGATCAAAAGTTTCCTAAACAGATCAACCCAATTGAATGCTAAACTTATTTTTTTACCTATAAATACCTAAGAAATTTAGATACAAAGGAGAAATGAAAAAATTTACACGGTAAAAAAGCCAAAAGTTTGCCTTCAAATTGAAGACAAACTTTGTCTAAAACCCTAGCCTCCATCCTCCTTCAAGGTAGCACGTCGCAACAAAAAGAAAAGAAAAAGTCAGAAGGAGAAGAAGAAAGTAAAAGAAAAAGAGAAGAAGAGTAGGACTTACGATGAGGAGTTGATTGCACTTCAGGTTGGTCCTCCTTCACTTATTGTTATATCAGATGCTCTCTAAATGTTGCATGATTTTGAACCTGTGATGATCTTTTCTTTTAGATTTTTTATCTGGTGTATAAACGTTGTTTTTATGATGAATATATGTTGGTATGTGTGCCTAAGTTTGATTTAAAGTTGTTTAGAGAAAGTGTATGATGGTTTAGATGGGGACAAAGTCGTTTTACTTTTTTAGGGGTTGTTTGAAGATTGAGGTGTTTCTGGATGGATTGGGGTTTTAATTGAAGGTTGAGGATGAATATTCATCGTGTTCATATGAACACGATGAAGGCGGATGGTGGTTTCTGGGTTATGCATGTTGGTTCAAGGTGGCTCACACTGGTTGAAGGGTTTTTGTTCTTGGTTCTGGGTTTTTTTTTCTTTAGGTTCATGAAGAACACGAAGAACACAGGTTAAAAGTAGTGGTTGGGATGGTGGTCCTAGGCAAGCTTATGGTGTTTTATGGGATGATTTTAATTTCATGTGGGGGCGGTGGAGAGAGGTTGGAGAAGGGGAGATAAAAGTTAGAGAAGAGAGAAAAATAAACAAGAAATGAGCGTGATCTGAGGAGAAGGGAGCTTAAGTGCTCTTTCCTCTCACAATCTAATCTTGCCACTTGGCTCACCCAAATCTCTCTGATTTTTCCTCCATCAAGATCCAACACATGTGCTCCCACATTAGCAGGATCTTCTAAGCCTTTAATCTTTGATCAAATAGTCCAGAACATGCTCTCTTTCAAGTGAATTAGGGCCATCTGACCAATAAAATGGCCATGTTTGAGTATCTTGTTTTTTTGTTTACATTTTCTTTTGGGCCTACCCTTAGTCTGGGCCCTGATTTCTTCTATTCACAACCCCCTATTTCTTTTTGCACCCCTATGGGTTTTTTTATTTATTTAGTTTCATTTTAATTTGGTCATTTACTTTATATATGTTAGTTTATTGCTATTAGAAAAAAAATATTAAAATACCAAAAAGATTAACGACAAAGTTTCTTAAAAATGAAAAATAATAGTTTTTATTCTCTTTGTAAATTAAATTCCCAATTAACATACCCTAGTTAACTTGGAAAGAATGGGTGAATGCATATTCATATCTTTCTCGAATAATTGAGGGCTTAGCGCACACTTCGTCTGAACGGTCATTTGCCTTCCACAAACGATTTGCACAATAAACTTAGGATTAAAAGAGGAATGGATGAATCTACGCTCATTATTTTCTCGGACAATCGAAGGCTTGGCGTACACTTTTTCCGAATCGATCATTCATCCTCCACATCTAAAAATAACCTTAACTCATCAAATAATATTTTTTCCCCTAAATAAACTTTCCATTAAAAAATATGGTGTTTGAATTGTTTCAACGAGAAATACAAACAAATTCTTCAACCTCCATAGTGTGAGCATAGAAGCAAATGTTTAACCGCTCGAATGTGACTTAAATGCTATTCTCTAAAAAAAACCAACACACAAACATTTTATACCAAAGAACTATGTAGCCTTGAGTTTCCATCGCACCTGGGGATACATAGGAGCAAGACTCAACATCTTGTCAGGCCCACTAATAAAAACCTAAGAGTTTCCTCCTTTTGTAATTATCTTTTAATAAACATAAAAATTGTAAACATTTTATGATAAACACTTAACCTAAACTAATTAGAAGGTTTCTATTGAGTACAACGGATATGAGGGATATTAATACATTCTCCTCACATAACTGACTCCCGAACCTGAAACTGGTCGCGAGGACCATGCTTCCATTCTTCAAGGTTTTTATCAACATTTCCCTTAAAAAATAAAAAACTTCGGTGGTGACTCTGTAGTTATTTCGAGAGTTAGTACGCTCGAATAGTTTTTGAGCCGCAACACAATAGTTACTTGATTGTATGTAATCCGTGATTATTGGACATGATTAAAGGTTGGGCGTAAACACTCAGGTTATGATTTTTCACAATGATAAGCATGTGAGCTCATTTCACAACCTGAATTAATTTTATTATTACAATAGCGTTCATAATTAATAGATCTTTGAAAAAAGATATTGGTTTGCGATATCATTAAGTTTGTATTGAAAACATATATGAATCAATGACTCTGAGAAATGAAAATGAATAAGTTAAGAAGTGAGATATGATTATGTATCTTTTTGTAAATGAAAAAGAAATAGTATATAGAAATGGTTATATTAAAACAAAATGTGAAGGCCAAGTTTTTGTTTATTTATAATTAATTAGAAATACAATAACATTAAATAACATAAATACATTAAGAAGGCACGAAGAAAGATCCCTAGAACACTTTAAGAGTAATATAAATGATATTATTAATTCCTAATTTTGGAGCACCAATCTTGATAATTGTTCCTTCACGTAGGCTTCTACAATCACAAAAATTTCGCCATTGCCCACTGATCTTGAAATATTTGATTGAATCAAAAACCAATTCAACTGTGCATAACCATTTATGTCCAGAATCATCAACCAATGAAAATTTTGTACAATCAGATGCCATCACCAACTCACCAAACCCATTAAAAGATATTACCTGGAAAATTATAAAATAAGTCTTCAAATGATTTAGGCACACAAAAAAATTTAATGGATTAAGACACAAAATTGTCTATATCAACACCAATACCAGATATCCAGATGTAACATCAGACACAGTCAACCACTTCACAAATGCATGTTGAAAATAACCCTTTTCATGATGATATGATAGAGGTTCACGAAACCTTGCCAGACCAAAATTGTTATGGTGTTGGGAATCTTCGCGATGAAGGATATATTTACGTGGTGGATCATAATTTGGTATTGCAACATCTTTTCCGAACCTGTCTTTCAATCTCATAACAAACCTACTAGGTTCTAAATACACCAAAGTTACCCAAGCACCAAATCTAAGATTATAAAACTTATGTAACTCATACCACCCTCGTGTAAAATAGAGGTTATTCTCCTTTTGTTGAACCAAAACCTCAAATTCGTTATGGTTACTATCATTTAAAGTAACATAGTCGGTGACCTTCGTTCCAAAATCCTTAGTAAACAGAGATGGTAGTTGAGCAATACCCTAGATCGAAGAATAAAGAATAAGTTAGAAAACAAAAAAATTAAATCCAAATGTTGATTTCTTAAATAAAAAATCAAGGAGAATTTAATACTTCGCTGGGGTCAAATGAAATGCAGTATGTTCTAAACTTTAACATAATGATTGTTGAGTACATTTCTTCATCATTAGAAACAGAGTTGTCCATAGATTCTGTCAAGTTTTAAAAAAACAAACACATAAGAAAAATTACAACCATAAAAGACCACATAATACAAAAGGTTTAAAGAGAAAAATAAATTACGAACCTTTCATACTAAGGAGAGCAAGAGCAGTGTCATGACAATTATAAGCCATATACGACCTGGATAATGATAATTGAAGATAGTTTCGTTATGAAGAAGTGGGGTATGAAGGAGCGATGCAAAATGAATTTTGGTATGTAAGAGTGGTGCAAGATGAATTTAGGTATGAATGAATAGGAGTATGAAAGAGTGGGCAGTTTATATAGAGAAAGGGTGGCCTAGGGTGCGTTGGAAAATTGTATGTGCAATAAATGTGCCTTGGAAATTAGGATGCGAAAAAGTGGAGGGAAATTAGGCTTTTTTGGAGTTGTTAAAGACTATCTTATGTTTTTATATAAAAAGATAAGGATGTGATCTTGAAATGGGCTACTCTCATTAATAATATACTTGTTTTGATTTTAAAAAATAGATATATAAATCTTTTTTCAAAAAATCTAAAAAGATTAAAATAAAATAAAAACTCATATAATATGACTTTCAGGCATCTAAAATAGAATGAAATATAAAACATAATTTAATATAATAAAAGATATTAAATTAGTTCGATGTCTTCGAGAAGTTTTAAAAATGTTTTATCAATCAAATTAGTTCAAGAAACATAACATAACAATCAAATAAAATACAATATGTTAGTAATAAAATTTATATTTTAACTAGAGGTATCTTATTTTATTTCACGAAAATATCTTTATATGTTTATAAGAGTGTTGATGGGTACACATAAATCTGCGAACCCGATCACCCAACCCATATAAAATTGATTTCAATCCAATAATATTTAGGTCCAACTCTGACCAATCTATTCAAACCATATAACGTTTTTTTAGATAGCATATCTGAATTTTTACTAAGAGTGTCAATCACGGATGTTGAGTCCTCCCCAGTCAAAAACAACCGCAACGAAAATACCAAGCTAGAACAGCGTAAAAAAAAAACTACGTAATACATATTTCACAACAGTTGGGATAAAGGTTTTGTCGCTACGCAAAAAATGACACAGAGTCGCCACCGGATTTTATTTATCCCACGGAGGGAAAGGGAAATAACGATAAAACCTTTGGGAAAAGGAGCATGGTCATTGCAAACAAGTCTTAGGGTTCGGGAGTCGGTTATGCAAGGGGAAGATATTAGCACCCCATCGCATCCACCGTACTCGATGGGAACCTCCTAGGTTGTTTGGCGTGAATGAGTGTTTTATTCTAAAAGTTTACTTGTTTAAAGAAAGAGGGGTTGGTGTTTATTAGAGTGCTCGCCAAGGATTGGGGCCCTTGTGCCTACGTATATTCACTTGTATGAAGTGAAGAATCAGAGCATTCGTAGTTCATGGGACTACGGTGGAAAACGGGATGTTGGGTGGACGATGCTGTCGTGCGCATTCTAGCAGTTAGGTGTATTATGGCTCGCACTTGGAGTCTTATGCGTTACCTGTTTGCGGTAGAACGAACGTAACATGTCCTTGGGTAAAAGGGTATGGATGATTAAAGATGGGAAAGAAAGAAAATTGTGCTCGCTAGGATCATCGCAATCCTATGCCTACGTATTCTCAACATGTGTGAGAAATTAGAGCAGCCGTAGTTCGGCTACTTAAGAAATAATTGTGTATTGGTTGATTTTATACCTTGAAAAAGGGTTTTCGAATTGACGCCCTAAGGCAAAAGAAGTTTGATGAGTTGATGTTAATTTTAGGTTTTGTTGAAGAGAGATGGTACTTGATTAGGATTACACAAAAGACTTTGGATAGAGATGAATGTCTCGAATAACCAAGTTGAGCGTCTTGTATTTAAAACATTCGGAACGAGTGTAGGAGGATTCCATTCTCATTCCCTCTCCACCACTTTAAAGTTCATGGTGCATAATTCTAATCATATATTTTATTGTGTTTTGGATTTTTTACGAGAAAAAAGAACCACTTGACGTTGGATCAAGGTTTATTGTTTGTAAAGATGTTTGAAGTGATACGGCAAGGCCGATGGCGATGCGCAAGGCAATCGACTTACAAGGTTAAAAATGGCTCGATAAAATCGAGAGTTTGTTTTTTCGAAAATGGTTTTTGGAATCAAAAGTCAACAAGGACAATAACAATATTCACATACTAAAATCATACAAACATATGGGGTTAGTCGGCTAAAAAAAATCGAGACATGCAAAAAAACATAAACAAACTGATCAGTTCGCGCCGCGAACTGAGAAAAGTGAACAATCTGTTTTTTGCATGTTCGCGCCGCGAACTGAGAAAAGTGAACAATCTGTATTTTGCATGTTCGCGCCGCGACCTGAAGCAAAAAATGCGATATTTTGCTGTTTTTTGCTGTCTTTTGTGGTTTTCTTTCCTTTTTATTGGTTCTCAAAATGGTTTCTTGGTCCCTTTAGAACCTCACATGATATACTCAGTACAACAACACATAAAAGAGGAAGTAAAATGAATATAAAAGCAAAAAGTAAAGAGATAAAGGTTTGATGAAATGGATACCCAAGAGCTTTCTATCCTTCTTGCAAGTCCTCCACTGATTTTTGTTGGATGTGCTCTCCACTCTTCACTCTATGTTGTGAAGGTTCTGCTTCTCAATGGTCCTCTTGTGCTTCTATGTCACTCTCTTTTTTCCTGGTTTTTCTTCCTTTCTATATTTCTGGTTTTTAGGGTTTTTCTTGTTCTCTCTATTTTCTGGTTTTTCAATGTGTGTAGAATGTGTAATGAATGAATCCCCTTGTTTACAGCGCCCTCCTTCTTATCTCTCCACTCTAGGGTTTTCTCTTCTCCCCACATATCAGATTTTTCATGGAGTAATGTCTCTTACCACCTTTTCTCATGTCACTCTCTTTCTTTCCATTTCCATGCAAGATGCTATGCTGCATTTTTGCTGTTGCACTTTGCCTATGCTGTTTTTTCTGCAGCACTTTGTGCCTTGCACCCATTTTGTTGGCTTGTGCTTGGACAGCTCCTCTTGGTCAATGCTACCACTTTTTGACAACATTTTGAAAATCTAATATGTAGATGTATTATCATGCTATTCTCTTGATTTTGTGACATGGGGTAATTTGCCACCTCTTGCATGGGGTTGTTTTGCCCATGATTAAACATGTATATTCTTGGTCTCAAAACATTCCAATGTTGATTTAATTCTTGCATATTTCTTGGATGTTTGTAAGCACAATGTGGACTTGGTGTGACATTACCATAACATGAATTTAATTAGAGACTTGAATGAAGATTAGAAATAAATTAATTTCTAAACATTACTTAGAGTTGGAAATCTTGCAACAAATGACATTCTTGTAATGTCATAAAGTTTCTCTTTGTAATATTCTTGCCTCTAATTCATGAATTCATGATGGATTTCCCTAGAACCATTAAACTTGAAATGGATGCAGTCTTAAATTATGGACTTGTGATCTTGACTCATGCTTTGCAAATTTGGACTCCACTTGATCAAGAATTTGAAACAAAATTGGATGAAGCAATCTTGAATTTAGGCCTTGAATTTCATGTTCATTAGGAATATACCTTGAATATCTTAATATTTTTCAAGTAATTTCTTCTTGAAGTAATCTACATGAAGAGACTTTCCAACTTAGATCAAACCTTAGGTGATGAACCTTTTCTTCCATGTATTCCATGATAGGAAATTTATCTCATTTAAAAATGGAAAATAACAAGCCGATCTAATCCATACCTTGTGAACCCACATGCTCAATATGCAATAGAACGATGTATGATATGGTGAATGTAGGGTATAAAGGCTAAAGGTGAAAATGAGGGTATGACAGGTTCCACCACAGATGGTGGCGTGTGTTAAAGAAGAGTGTACCACTACAATTGTATAAAAAATCATAGTAAAAGGTTGAGATAGGGGGTTTCGATACTCAGCAGATGGATTTTGAAGATT
Organism: Lathyrus sativus; assembly: GCA_963859935.3. Lineage (NCBI taxonomy): Eukaryota > Viridiplantae > Streptophyta > Magnoliopsida > Fabales > Fabaceae > Lathyrus > Lathyrus sativus. The sequence continues at coordinate 490,341,744 of OZ012736.1, forward strand.
TCAATACATTCCACCACATTTCTAGATTCCAATGGTAGTGAAATACATAGTGCATAATATTTCACCATAGTCCTAGATTGTAACCGTGGTGATATACTTACTTGAGTTTGTTATAACTTATGTGGAATGATAATTTCACTAACTTCTTACTAAACATATAACCTTCCAATTTGATTTAGAAATGAATAATATGAAAAATTATGTTATATTAGAAGAACTAGTTCAACTAATCAATGTTTTACAAGCTTTATACAACTCGTTATCCTCATTTTACTCTAACAATTAGAACTTATTTTAATGCTTCTAATTTTTCTACTAATACTTTTGTCACCTCTAGATCATTTTTCCAAATATTATTTACTTTGTAGATAAAATTAGAGGTGAAGAAAGTGATAGCCAAATAATTAGGAGCATTGAAATAAGTTCTAATCGTTAAAGAGCAAAATGAGGATAATGTGTTGTAAAAAGCTCGTAAAACATTGATAAGTGTAAGTTGTTTTCTAATATAACTCAATATCTCATATAATAATTTTATAATTAAATTAGAGAGGTTATGTATATTTAGTAAGGCGTTGGAAAAACACTCAAACCATATACGGTTGAATAAACTCATCTTCTATGACATGTTGACTGAACTTAATGAAAGTTGAAATGTGCAAGGTATAACATTAAAAATAAAAATAAAAACATCAAGAATAACACAAACATTTACAACATACCTAAAAAAACATCAACAATAACACAAACATTTACAACATAGCTCAACAAAAATGTTATTCCTTTTGATTTGTTGCATTAGGTAAAACAACATATGGACAAGATGTACTTTGTGCAGAGGCAGCATGTGGAACAAGATGATCCAACATATGTTCCAGCATCTGGTCTTTTAGCCATATTTCATGAAGAAATCTGATTGCGATTGTGTTTGTTTCTAAGAAGATTTGTTTAGTCCTAGTTTCTGCTAAAGTGTTTGAAATGAAGATTTGGTTGTAAGCAAGATGTCCAACACATGCTTTTGTGACATCTTGGCATAGGGTTTGGGTGGTGATTATCTTTAGATTTGTTGTGGTGATAACTTCTTTAGAATATGTAGAAGTTTTCTTTTGAAAGAAGTTTGTTTTGTTAATCCAAATCAATTTGGAAAAGATTTGGATTTGATTTAGCTAGAGAAAATTTGATTGGATTTTCTTTGAAGGAAGGTATGATTCATAATTATTGTATCCAAGATTTACTCTACAAAAAATATCTATATTACATGAAGAGAGTTTATTTGGATGTTCTGGTGCAACATGTGGAACAAGATGTTCCAGCATGTATGTAATGCAACATTTGGCCCTTGTCAGCAAGCCAAGATGGATGTTGTTAGGTATGAAATTTCTTATTGTTTTCAATCATATTTTTTGCTATATTTTAGCAATGCATTTATGTGATTTTATTTGTTAAATACGGGTTGAGATCAATTCTATTTAAATGGAGATTTAAATATCAATTTTTGAATCAAAATAAATTATATCTTTTGGAGGTCGTTAAGAAACAAATCAAAACAAAATCTCCTACATTTTTGGGCTTGATCAAAAGCCGCTAAGGCCCATTGGAAAAAGCACAGAAGAAGTATTGTCATATAAGGAGACTCAAACCTAGTGTTTGAGGTGTGAAAATGTTGAAGAATTTTTATGTTAGAGTTTCTATTTTTGAATTTTTGTTGTCCACCAATCTAACGACTGAATTCATATCTTAAGGCATTGAGTTTAGTTTTTATTGTCCACCACTCTAGTGACTGAATTCATATCTTAAGGCATAAAGTTTAGTTTTAGTTGAGTCATAAACCTTTGTTCCAAGATAATAATTTTATAAGCTTGGGAACACAATATGTGTATTATTGTATACCATGCTATTTCTTCAGTCATAAGGCATAGTAGTTGGTTTGTTTTGTTGAGTTGTGATTCAACATTTTCTTAGTCGTTTATTAAAGTGTGTCACTTTGGATTAGTAATTAAAATAAAGTGAAAGGGGTTCTCATATTTAGGGGGAGACCTAAATAGAAATTCACTATGATTAGGAAGAGGAATTGAACATCATGGGGTTGATGTTCCTATTAGACTAATTGTACAATTTCAAGATAGTGGATTTCCTTTCTTGGGTAGAGTGCCTCCGGACGTAGGTGTGGTTTCAACGAAATGGGTTAAAAATTCTTTTATTTATTAATTTCTTTAACTATTATTTTCTATCTATCTTAAAAATTGTTTTTTTTTTGTATACAATAACCCAGAAATCGTGTCTTACATTTGTCCCCAAAATCTGTCACCTGTCATAAACTAGTTGTACATGTTGCGCAAGGCATTTGGTCCAACATTTGTCCTTGCCTAAAAAATTTTCAAAAAACATCAGCAATGACACAAACATATACCTTTATCAACAAAAACACAAACGTACCTTAACAAAACAACAAGATGCCCCAACAAAAAAAATCAACATGTTTTATCCTAACGTTGTGTAGCTAAAGAGATCGAAAAGTTTGTGGATTCAGTGAAAATTTAAATATTACTAACAAATAATAAAAAAAGACATGGGGTGGTGATCATCTATCTTGACTCACCCTATTGATCATCTGAAATTGAACATGAGAATATTAAACCAAATTATAGAAAAATAAATAAATATGTATAACACGCACTTTCGTAGCATGCGTACTAGACATGTTTCTGGCACAACTACACAACTTTCTCAATCAAGAGTGAGTTACATTGTCATGGCGGGTGCCTCACTACTTGAGTATTTAGGAATCTGCGGTCCGATATCAATTCATATCCAATCAGACTATGATCGTACATAGGTTGCCTTTTCTTTCACAATTGACACAAATATATTTAAGATTTCAGATCCTAAAATAAGAATACTCATAACTCTCATGGGTCATTTTTGGATAAATCAATTTGGGAATCATTATGAGATAGAATCTCACGACCCATTGTCCTTAGAAAACTACTCACTCATGGTGAGGTTAACAACAATTAGAAAAGGTAAAGACATAGTATGCATAATCAAGTAAATAATGTAAATGAATTGCAAAAAATAAAGAACTTGATTGAAGGAAAGCTTTATTAAAATAAAGATCAAGTAAAATACAACAAGAAAGTTGCAATGAAATATAAAGAGCAAAGAACATCTACTACCAGACAAGGGAAAGAGCTGAAGCAATCCTGCGGGGACTCCACTGATGAGGATAAAAGCCATCGAAGGAAAATAAATCCTGCTACAAAGCTTAGATCTTGGAGGAGAAAGGAAGATACTCCTTAGGGAGAAACCCAAATATCACTCTTCTAACATCAATGATCCACAAAGAGGATAACAACATGAACTTTGCTTCGAAGATGGAAGGAAAGATATTGGGGAATCATAGAAACCCAAACCTTCATACTCTTCCTGGGTATTATAATCATGTAAACAGTTACAAAAACTCTTTTGGGAAAGTGAGGCAGATCTGTAGGAGATACAAGAAAACTCTCATGGGATTTACCAAATCTGATCAAAGGATCTTGGACTTGCGAGGGAAAACAACAAAAGGTCAAGCTGTGGGGAATTTTAGATCAATACTCATCATAAATGGTAGAAAACCCAACAGGTGACTAATATATCAGTACTCTTTAAATAGAGATATCATCAGCGACTTCACTAGGGAACATCCGAAATTGTGATGCACAATCTTCACTGGGAGGATAAATCTGAATAAAAAAATATGGAGATAAATACATCTTGGACTTGCTAGGGAAAATAAAAAGTTAACATCACTGCTTTATGCTTGGGAAACATTTGAAGCAATAATGCACTACCTCCGCTGGGGAATCAACAAGGATAAATCCCTGGGTAGAACAACCTAGAGAGAAAGGCATCCACAAGACAAGATAAAACCCGAGAAGCGGCCACTATGTCAATACTCATTGGAGAGAAATAACATTGCTTTATGTTCGGGGAAATTCAAAACAACAACAACATGTCCAGAGAGTAAAACTCTGATTGGGGATTGCTCATATGACTTCTGCTAGGGACAACAAAAGATGAACTTCTGCGCGGGGACTAAGATCAAGGAGAGGTGGACCTCAAAACTACTCAACTGCCTGACCATAACATAATCAACTAGAGAAGATCTGGATTAAGACCTAGCTGGGGAAAAACCAAACAGTCCTGGATCTTATGAGTCCAACACATCATAACAAATCTTTGAGGGAATACACTATCTGGTTAACAACTAAAAGGGGAACCAGGTTACACCCATATCAACAAACTCTACTGAAGAACTATCAACAAACTCTACTAGGGGACTAAGAACGAACCCTGCTGAGGATAATACTAAGCTTTGTGCTTCGCGATTTTACCATTCTTGGAGTAATCGTTGACATTCCTTTTCATATTCATTAATAAAAGGAAAATGCTTTTATAATTTTCAAAATTTTAAATCAATTATTCACGTTTTATTTCAATAATCATCATCAACAATAAATGAAAATTTGCAAATAGAAATAAAGTAAGAATTGCAAACAAAGGGACAAAGGCCCAAATTTTATTAATAGAATGATAGTCTGTAAATGGTGTAACTCCACGGATCATTACAAAGTTTAAAAAATGGTAAATACATGGAAAAGGTTACATTGAAATACAATGACCACTATTTTCCCTAACAACTTTGAATTCCATTGTGCTCAAAACTTCCGTCCAGAATGATTGAAAAAGAGTCGTTGACTGATAATGTTGCTTCAAAGTGATCAAGACTAGCCAGATGCAGTTACTTGCCATAATCCCTAACTTTTGCCTAGATTTCCCTCTCGGGTTTTCAATATACCAGGATGATTATTTATGTTTTTGTCTCTAATTTTTTCCTGGACCGCCCTTTCGTGTTTTCAATCCACCGAGACGCTCATTTTTGCCTAAGTCTCCCTTTCAGGATATCAATTTAGTGAGCTGTTCTTTTATTTTTTAGGTTATGTATTTCTTGAATGCATCGGCATTCACAAGACGAGTGAACTCTTCACCATCCATAGTTGTAAGAATTAATGCATCTCCAGAGAAGGATCTCTTAACAACATATGGGCCTTCATAATTAGGAATCCCACTTGCCCTTAGAATCAGTGGTAAAAGTTGAGATCTATTTTAGCATAAGGTCGCCTTCTCTAAATACACGAGGTCGAACCTTCTTGTCAAAAACTTTCTTCATTCTTTATTGATACAATTGACCATGACACAAGGCCGTCATTCTTTTTACTTCAATCAAATTTTACTAATCATATCTACACTGACACCATTCAGCCTCAGACAATTCAGCTTCCATCAAAACTCTCATAGAAGGGATTTCAACTTCTACTAGGAGCACTGCTTCCATACCATAAATAAGTGAGAAAGGGATTACCTCTGTTGAAGTGCAGACATATGTACGATACCAATGTAAAGCAAAAGGGAGCATCTCGTGCCAGTTCTTATACGTGACAACCATCTTCTAAATGATCTTCTTAGTGTTCTTATTAGAAGCTTCAACAGCCCCATTCATCTTAGGTCTGTAAGGAGAAGAATTATGATGTTCAATCTTGAACTCATCGCACAATTCCTTCATCATCTTGTTATTCAGATTTGACCCATTATTAGTGATAATCTTGCTCAGAACACTATATTGGAAAATGATTTGGTTCTTGATAAACTAGACCACTACTTGCTTGGTCACATTAGCATATGATGCCGCTTCAACCCGCTTGGTAAAGTAATCAATAGCCACCAAAATGAAACGGTGTCTGTTTGACACTTTAGACTCAATCATTCCAATCATATCAATGCCCCGTATGGAGAAAGGCCACGAAGAAGAGATAACATTGAGAGGAGTTGGAGACACATGAACTTTATCAGCATAAAACTGGCACTTATGGAACTTCTTCACATATTCGCAACAGTCAGATTCCATTGTAAGCTAATAGTAACTTGCCCTTGACGTATTCTTAGCCATTGCATGTCCATTTGCATGGGTACCAAAGGATCCTTCATGGATTTCTTTCATCAACATGTCTGCTTCGTGTCTATCTACGCATTTGAGAAAGACCATGTCATAATTTATTTTATACAGCACATTATCATTCAAGAAGAAACTACCAGTCAATCTTCTCAGAGTCTTCTTATCTTTCTTGGATGCCCCAAGTGGGTATTTTTTATTCTAAAGAAAGCATTTAATATCATAGTACCAAGGTTTATCATCAACACCTCTTCAACTATAAACACATGAGTTGGTCTATCAAGACGCATAACATCAATTTTCGGCACATCATTCCACCAATTTACCATAATCTTGGAGGATAAAGTTGCTAAAGCATCTGCCATTCGATTCTCTTCTCTGGGTATATGGTGAAACTCAACCTTATTGAAGAAAGTTAACAACCTTCTTGCATAATCGTGATAAGGAATCAAATCAGGTTGACATGTCTCCCACTCTCCTTTAGTCTGATTTATCACCAGAGCTGAATCTCAGTATACATCACGAATTTTGATTCTTAAATCAATAGCTTCTTCCAAGCCCATAATACACGCTTCATATTCGGTCGCATTATTCGTGCAAGTGAACACCAACCTTGTAGTGAAAGGAATATGTGAACCATGAGAAGTAATAATTATTGCCCTAATACATTTGCCATAAGCGTTAACAGCTTCATCAAAAATCAAACCCCATTGAGATCCAGGCTCTGGTCCTTCTTTTGGTAATGGTTCCTCACGATCTTTAACCTTTAGATACATTACATTCTCATCAGGAAAGTCAAATCTGATAGGTTGATAATTATCAATTTGCTGGTGTGCCAAATGGTTAACCAAAATACTTTCTTTTATCGCTTTTTGAGTTCGGTACTCGATATCATATTCTGACAACAAAATCTGTCAGCGAGAAATCCTCCCAGTTAAAGAAGGATTTTAAGAAATATACTTGATTGGATCCATTTTAGATATCAACCAAGTAGTATGATCCAACATATACTGGCAAAGACGTTTAGCAGCCCAAGCCAAATCACAATAGGTTTTTTCAAGTGTGGAGTACCGAGACTCACAGTCAGTAAAATTCTTACTTAAGTAATAAATAGCATATTCTTTTCTGCCATATTCATCTTGTTGACCAAGAACGAAGTTTATAGAATCTTCCAACACAGTCAAATACATAATTAATGGTCTTTCTTCCACGGGAGGAGAAAAAATTGGAGGTTCAAGAAGATACTCTTTAATACTATCAAAAGTTTTCTGGAAATCCTTTGTCCAGACACAACTCTAATCTTTGCAGAGAAGCTTGAAGATCGGCGCGCATGTGGCATTCATATTGGATATAAATCAGGATATATAATTCAAACATCCCAAGAATCCTCTTACTTGTTTTTCTGTTTTGGGGGCAGGCATTTCCTAAATAGCTTTAACTTTACCAGGATCGACTTCAATGCCTTTCTAGGTGACAATAAAGCCCAACAACCTTCCGGAATGGGCACCAAAAATGTATTTATTCAGATTCAAACAGAGCTTAAACTTCCTCAATCGCTGAAACAACTTCAAAAAATACTCAATATGGTCTTCCTCAGTCTTCGACTTACAAATCATATCATCCACATATACCTCAATTTCCTTATGCATCATATCATGGAAAAGAGTGGTCATAGCTCTCTGGTACGTTGCACCAGCATTTTTCAAACCGAAGGGCATCACTCTGTAACAAAATGTTCCCTAAGGTGTAATGAATGTTACTTTTTCCATATCCTTGGGTGCCATCTTTATCTTATTATAACTGGAAAATCTATCCATAAAGGAAAAGATATTGAACTTGGCAGTATTATCTACCAACATATCAATGTCTGGTAATGGAAAATCATCTTTTGGACTTGCTTTATTCAAATCTCTATAGTCAACGCACATTCATATTTTTCAGTCTTTCTTTAGAACAGGAAGAATGTTGGCCATCCATTAAGGATACTCAATAATCACAAGAAAACCAGCATCAATCTGCTTCTGAACCTCCTATTTAATCTTAACAACCATGTCGGGATGAGTTCTTCTCAATTTTTGTTTCACAGGCGGACATTCAGGCTTCAAAGGAAAAGGTGCTCTACAATATCAGTATCAAGACCAGACATGTCTTTATAGGACCAAACAAACACATCAACATATTCTTTGAGAAGCTCTATTATCCTCTTCTTAACATCTGACTGAAGCAGTGCCCCAATCTTGACTTTTTTCCTATCTTCCTCTGAACCCAAGTTAACCAATTCTACCAGCTCTTCATGAGGATGAATGGTCTTTTCCTCGTGCTCAAGCAACCGAGAAATTTCATCTGGAATCTCTTCAATATCCTCTTCTTCCGCTCCAAACATAGGGAACTCAAAGTTGGGAGAGGGCATATGGTCATTGTTTTCAATTGATTTAACAATCAATATGCACAATGATTTATGTTTGATTTTAGAATATGAACAAAATTGCAAGTATTATGCAGATAAGAGTGATTAACATATATGTTACCATTTTTCAGAATAAAGCAAAAAGAGAAAACATAACATGGATAAGCAAAATAACATTTTATTGATGATGATAAAATTTGAAACAAAGCCGTCACAAATTCACTTTTACCTTGGGCAGAGTGAAAGAATTTTTGAAAATACATAAGAAAAAATTACTTTGAAAAGTGAATAACAGCGGGAACATCAACAACTATCCAATTCTAGAAGATTTGTTCACGTGTCAAAAAATTGGGAAGTTTTGGTTCTTCATCATCTTAAATGATGACACTGACTTCATATTCAGGTTTTTTAAGACTCGGTCGAGGGGAATAAAAGGGTACATACACATCTTTTGTCTCAGATAAGTATCCAGGATCATCAAGGTATAACTCCCATTATAGGGGATCAATCTCATATTCTTGATCATCTTCAATGATTGCAGTAGTAGAGTGATCTTTGTTGATGAATCTGGCACTATGAAAGGCCTCATTAATATGCTTCAAATCTATTTTAACTATACCAGGCACAAAGCTTAAACCAGTTCAATCTTTATTATCAACCACATCAATAACTCAGTCCTAACCATCAGAATGACCAATCTCTAACACATGCAGAGCATCTTTCAAGGAAGAAACGGGAAGTCCATTCTTCTTAATAGCTTTATCATCGACAAAGAGAGATTGGAATTGAGTTCCAACAGTTTTGTCGGCATTAACATGTGAAAAGGATGAAAGATGGCTCACCAACAACACTTGTTCTCCTCTAACAATTACAAGCTTGACATTCTAAACAAATTTCAATTTCTGATGAAGAGTTGAGGTCACTTCCAGAACTTCATGAATCCAAGGTCGGCCAAGAAAACAACTATAAGCAGGACAAATATCCATTACTTGAAAAGTAATTTGGAAGAAGCATGGTCCTATTTTGATTGGAAGATCAACCTCTCCAATCATAGTTTTTCTAGATCTATCAAAAGCTTTAACCACAACCCCACTATACCTCATGGGAGCACCTTGGTATGAAAGCTTCGACAAATTAGACTTTGACAACACATTTAAGGAAGAGCATGTATCAACCAGCACATTGGAAAGTGCATCTTTTTGACAGTTCATAGAAATATGTGTTGCACCCCAAAATTTGCCCAACCTTTTTCTTTGGTAGGCTTGTGTTTCATTTCATTTCTTTCTAGCATTTGCATTGCATAGAATTTTTTTATTGAACAGGGGATCAAGAGATTGTGCATAGAAAAAGGAGTCTACTCAGAGGGTTGAGCCTAAGCAGGGGGGTTTTACTCAAGTTTGGATGGTCATCAAGTCATCAGGAAATGGGCAGTGGTCTTATGAAGAAAGGATGGATGTTTGGGGGTCAGCTTCTAACTTGGAGGCTAATTGAAGAGGATCAGGGGATTGTGAATGCATGATTATGGGTATGAGATGTTGAGAGAGCTCATTGAGTGCCTTGAGGGTCATTGTGGAGCTCATCCAAGTGTTTGTGTTAAGGGTGAAGAGTTGCAGTTGAAAGTGTTGTAATTAGGGTTTCATCTGGCTAATCCTCAGTCAACTGTGCAATTGAAGGAGATTAAAACTCAATTCAAAGTCTCTATGGTCATGGGATGTTGTGTTAAGATATATGAGATATTATTTCAAGTTCAATTCATCAAGGATCAAGTGTGTGAGAAGTTACTAAATTAGGGTTCTCAGGGTAAAATCCCCTATTTAGTGTCTGACTTCAAGACCACCTATCTCCAGATAAAAGTTTCATCTCAACTTTTGACCAACATGGAACTTGTAGAGCATTTTCTTAGCTTTAATTTGAGTACTAGAAGTCCTTGATTGGATTTATAGAACTCAAGTTATGATCCAGACAAGTTACAGGTCATTAGAGGGATGTGATTTTGGTCAACAAAAGTCAACCAACTTCCAAACCATTTTTGACCTAGAAGGATGTTTCTCCTCAACTTTTTGCAAACATGAAAGTTTTAGGTCTTGATCTTATATTTCCAAAATGTACCAGAAGTCTTTCATCTGATTTGTAGAACTCAAGTTATGAGGTTTACAAGTCAGGGGTATTTTGGGAAAGTAAGATTACAGGTCATAAATTTATAGGTCCATTTCACCAACTTGCACACTTCAAATGGAAATCTTTTCCGCATGAAACTTTCTCCAAATAGGGCCATTTGCATTAACAAATCATCTCTTGTCATGGTGGGAGCTTGGGTTAAAGAATTGGGATTTGAATTCTTCATAAAGGAGGCTTAAAATGAGAAATTGAGAATTAATTGATTTGGAACTTGTTCAAAGCAAATTTATGCATTTTTTGAGTGCAATTGATGTTCTAAATTCAATGTCATTTTCACATTTACCATTTGAGGTCATTTGGTTAGCCATTTTCATGTTTTCTTCACCATGAAGTAACAAATTGGAAATCTACCATAGGATCAAAAACAAGGGCTAATCCTTGACCCTTTGATTAACCAAAGCCATGTGCAACTGATTTGGATCAGAATTGAAGCATGTGCAGTGAGAAATTCGTGTGTTTGGCAAAGCAAAAAGTGAGTGAAAATTGAAATTGCATTCTCACAATTTAGCCACAATTAGGCCCCCATTTGATCCTAAACCCAATACATAAATATTCTAGATGAAGAATGGATCAAAATTAGGTCATTTTCGTGCAAGAGGAGCAAGAACACATGAAGAAAAAGTGAGAGCAAGGTGGAATTAGAATTCTGAGATTCATCCATTTTCAGACCAAATTGAGCATTCAAACACCTTTAATGAAGTTCATGGAATGATTCTGGGCACTTTTCATTAAGCTTCAGCATAGTTTCAAGGCCCAGTGGAGGCTCTCCACTAGGTAAACTAACTTTCAAGCTTTCTCTCAATTCATGACGCCATTCTGTGCCATTTTTGCTTGTTTGTGATCTTTGAGTTGTATAGGTCGTTTATGTCAATGTCTTGTTTTGGTTGGTGACAATTTCTGTTGATGGCTTGAAATTTGATTGGTTCGGTTTGGACATCTCATGGCGTTTTAGGCTTAGTTAATGATGGATCTGTAACCTACGTGACTTCTAGATGAGTTTTAAAACAAATTGAGAGAGTTTTGGCAACTTTTGTTCTTGATGCATAAACCTTGTTGGCTTCGGATTTCTTTCATAGTGCAAGATAAATGAGTTTTGATGGTAGGTATGAGATCCTCTTGATCTCTAGATGAGTTTTGATATCAAGAATGTGCAAAATGGTGAAAACCGCGGACTGTGTGTGTAGCTTGAAGATCCGCGGCGGTCGGAGCACATGAGGGAGATGACCGGAAAAATTTCTGGCCAGTGAGAGGGAGTGAGGTTGAAAATGCTTGCGTGTCATCTTGTGGCTCGTCGATCTGATTACTTTGGCATTCGCGGTCATGATTAAGATGTTTGGTGGTCCATATTTGACTTATTTCACACAATTATATTCAAATTTCATTAATGTGTTATCACTTCATAAGCCACATGATGAGAATACCAAATAATCACACGTCCCAGATTGAATGTCCATGATAGTCCTTTGTTGACTTGATGCATCAGATCTCCCAGGTTTATTTTGTTTTTGATTTTTCTGGGTGGGCCTAGCGCGCCCTTGCTTTCCACACACCCCAGCTGGGCCCAAATCCATTTCTGAACTATGGTTTCTTGCTATTTACCACAGCCAGTTTCCATTTTCTTATTATTTCTTTTGTGTTTTATTTTATTTTTCTGTTTTCAATTTTAATTAATTAAAATAGTTCCAATACCCAAAAAATTCACCAAAAATATTTTTAATCAACTTTGAGATGTCTACTTTTTTTTGATATTTTTATTTTATTTTTTCCATTTTATTTTCAATTAAAAAATGAATTAAGTATTGGAACTGTTTTATTTGAATTAAATTGTAGCATTGCATTAACATGTTGAAGGATTTTTGCATATTTTTATTTCAGTTTTTTATCAAGTTTTGCTTAGTGTTTTGGTTTGGTTTTGTGGACCTTTCTTTTTTCCCTAGTTTAAGGCATACCTTGTGTGTTTGCTTTTAATTGAGGTAGCTTTGCTTTTATTTTTAATCTCTAATTTGGACCCCTGGTTCTTAACACCTTGAGGGTCCAATGAGATTTTATTTGGTATTTTTAGGGGATGTTTACTATTTTTCATGCCTTTTCCATTTCATGTCTACATTGTGTGATTCTCTTTTGCTTATGTGACTTAAACGTTGACTTGTTTGCTTGCTTTTGTGCATTTCTCTCCTTTTCCTCTTTGCATCTTCATGTGCATGCTTGGTTGAGATGAGCTTGTGGTGGCTACTGCCCCACACATGTTTTCCTCCCACTTTCATTCTATTTGTTCTTACTTGTGCATTTGTGTTTGCATCCTTCATTTGCATTGTTTCCTTATTGTTTCTTCTTCTTCTTTTGTCTTCGTTCCATTAGGATTTCTAATATCTCTTGTTTAAGAGAGGTTATGATAGACATTAGGGTTCTAAACATGCATGATAACATTAGGTAGAGATTTCCCTTTTGTAATCCCAATTTTAGGTGCACTTTGCATGACAACTTTTAGGGTTTGGTTTAGTCCCCCTCTAGTTTGTCCCTTTCTCTTCTCATCTTCAAACAACTTCAATCCACCTAATAAAGATAATGAATGTTGTACCATGAGCCTTATACTTTGTAAATGGTGATTGAGTGGCTACCTCTCAATTGCCTAGAGTGTTTAGTATACGTCCTTAGGACGATATGCGACGCATTCGATCCTAGGTTTTAGACTTTGTTACAACATACATTACGAACACTCTAATTCAAAACACTTATTAAAAAACACAAAAACACTTCAAACCTTTTTATCCTTCGGGATCTTAATCAGGAAAACCCTTTCATAAGCAAGAGTGTTGTTAACTTTCAGTCCTGTCGCAAACGGTAACGCCTGAGTCTCCAATGGTCGAGCTGCATACACCAAACTGCTAGATGAAAGTACGTAGGCACAAGACGCGACGTCTTGGCGAGCAACCTTCCCCCTTTATTTAGCCGTAGTTAGTCGAACTATGTTGACTCTGACTTTCCCATTGCACGAGGGAGTACGTAGGCCCAGAACAACGATTGTTCTGTCGAGTCTTGTCCTTTCTTTTTGCTTTTGTCCCTAAGCCTTTAGCTAGATAGTATCAACACACCCTTTTAGATAGACAACAATGTGTGGATCCCATCGAGTACGACGGACGTGAGGGGTGCTAATACCTTCCCCCTGCGTAACCGACTCCCGAATCCAGACATGGTTGCGATGACCTTGTCTTTCCCTTTTTCTTTAGGTTTTTGCGATCGTTTCCTTTCCCTCTCTTTGGGATAAATAACGAAAGTGGCGACTCTTCTGTTTTTTCCGCCGGTTGTTTTTTCGCAGTAGCGACAGCTGGCGACTCTGCTGGGGACAGGAATATCCCCTATGCGAGTCGATCCTAGCGCTTGTCTGTTTATATTTAGGTGTTGTATATATGTACTTTATTTACTTTCACATTTTACTTTCCCGCATTTATTTTCTGCATCATATATCATTTGTGTTGTGCTGTGGGAATGGGGAGTTCTGATGAGTGATAAGCCGAACCTGGGCTTAAGTATATACCTAGCATTAGTAGTGGAGACTAGTGGGGGGCCTGTTTGCTTAGCAGACACAGTTCCCCATGAAATTCACACTCAGACGAAATTCTCTTTGATGACTTCCGAACTGGCCCTTAGGGCTCAGCAGGAGGTTGGATCTGAGGATTGTCGACTCTGGGAACCGATCATCTGTGAGTCAGCTAAGTGAGGCCTCTTCAGGAGATAATGATGCCAAACCAGAAATGGTGAACGTATCATCATTTCTTGAAAGTCTGTGACGCTGACAAACGCATAGGATGCCATACCGTATCAGTGAATAGGTCCATACCTATGAGTGAGACTGGGGTTATGCAGGAAACTTTTACCTTCAGATTACCCAGTTTTCTCCGTAGTTTGAATATGGATTATTGGTATCAGTTGGTTTCTATTGGAGCAGTGCTATGTTCTTGCTGAAGCAGAGCTTTGATCTTCCTCAGTCTACAGCACAACAGTCTTGATCCCTTGTGTGTGCATTAGCATTTTGCATTTCTGCATTGCATTTGCATTTCATTTTTGCATATCCATCCTCAGCCGGAACAGGGTGCTTACCCGTCTTTTGTCTGCTTCGTCAGTTGATTTCCCGACATTTGTATTGGATTTGAGTTAGCTTTTGAAGGATCGTGAACTCAGGAGAGAAGAATTTGGTTGTGACGAGGGTAGAGTTCGAATTGATGAAGAATCAGTTAAGCCAACTCGTGGAAGCCATGTCAGCTATGACTAGAGGAGAGGCCGGTACTCAGAAGACTCCAGTGAACAATGTTGCTCAAGTTCATCCGGTGTTGATTCCTATTGAACAGTATCCCATTGTCAGAGATGGAAATTCTTCTTCTCTCTATGACACAGAATATCATAGTTTCACATTCTCTGTGCCAGATTCTCAGAGGATTGTTCCAAAGGTTAAGGTTGAAGACCCGCAGACTGTTGAATTTATGGAAAAATGTCATCTGTTGGATGAAAAGCTTGATGTCTTGATGAGTCAGAATACTCTTGATCTGGATGCTGCGAGCATGTGTCTGGTGCCAGGCCTTGTGATGTCGTTGAAGTTTAAAATGCCAAATTTTGAGAAGTTCAAAGGAGATAGTTGTCCAAAGCAGCATTTGGTAATGTTTTGCAGGAAAATGACTTCACATGTTCACAATGATCAGCTTATGATTCACTGTTTCCAAGACAGTCTGAGTGGAGCATCGTTGAGTTGGTATTTGCAGTTGGAGAGTGGTTGTATCCAATCATGGTCAGATTTAGCCAATGCCTTCGTGAAGCAGTATGACTACAATCTCAATATGGCTCCTAGTCGCATGCAGTCACAAGAATTATCTCAGGCGGAGAATGAATCCTTTACAGGGTATGTGCAGAGATGGAGAGAATTAGCTGCTCGTGTTCAACCACCGCTTCAGGATAGAGAACTGGTTGACATCTTCTTGGGTACTCTGAAGGGCCATTACTTTGACAAGTTGATCAGTGGTGGAATGTCAAACTTTGCTAACTTCGTGATAATGGGTGAGCGTGTTGAGAGTGGACTCAAGAATGGGAAGATTAAAGACATTCCCTTCATCTCAGTTGAGGAGAATGAGTCAGTTGTGAGTTCTCAGGAAGAATGAGAGAAAGGAAGTGATTTTATCTTAGAATCTTCGGCACCTCAGGTTCAGTTTTCAGACGTTTGAAGTGTTCAAAGCCAACGGCCATACCGTCATCAGCCGCGTCAGCACGCTCGACGAAGATCCATGAAACCCGAAAGGCAGTTTACTCAAATACCAGTGTCGTACAGCCAGTTGTTGCCGGATTTGGTCAAAAATGGGCTGATAGTCCCAAAAGAGACTAATCCAATGATCCCGCCGTACCCTCTAGGCTTCGATGTCAATGCTCGCTGTGAGTACCATGTTGGGGAACATGGGCATTCCACGGACGATCGTAAAGTGCTTAAGAGCCCAGTTCAGACTCTTTTAGACTCTAACAAGTTTTCCATCATGCCTCAGGGTATTATTCAGATTAATGATTCCCCTTCATCCAGCCACGAGGGCACGACAGTTCTTGTTATGGAAGGATCCACTGAGAGTGTGTGTTCTGAAGAGTTTCAAACTGAAGGCTCAATTGAATATGAGGGAAGTTGCTAGAAGGTTTCCTATGCCGATTGCCGCATCTGTTTTCTTTGCTTACGTGATTAGCTTTTATTCATTACTGTATGCTGTCCATCGCCAGGCCTGTTGGTCGAGGTCACTCTGTTTATATTCGGTTATTTCTGGATGGTGTGATATCTGTGTGTTGGTTATCCCTGATGGGATCTTGGGTTCCTTTTTGCCTTGGTGCTATTCTGGAGTTTCCTTGTTGCATACTTGTTTGCATCTTGCATATTATTTTTGTGTAACAGGTACCTCGAAGCTGTTAATCTGACTGCATGTACTCCGCTAGTTTGTTGCAGGTTATACAATCAGATACAAGAATTCTCACAAAGTCATGGAGCAAGTCCAAGCGGAGCTGAGAGAAGTTAATAGCCAGATGGATCAGTTTATTGCAGACATGCACGCGTTGCGCTTGGATCAGAATGCGCTCAGAGAGGAGAACCGGCAGTTAAAGACTCATGTGGGCTTAATCATGGAAGTGATAAGGAGTGTGCTCAGAAAGGAAGGTGATCAAATGCCCGAAGCTACAACAAAGATGCTTGTTCCACTTCTGTCTGTGGAACCTATCCTAGAGTGTGACGCGTGTCAGAAGTATGCTGCACAACCGGAGGTTCCGAAGTTCCCGTGTCATCAGATGCGTCTGGTTTCTCAGGAGAATCCTAGAATTAGAAGGTATGGTCAAAGGATAAAATTGCAAGATAGAATCTTCGATCAGATCCCCATGGATTATGCTCAGTTGGTGCAACTCTTGCTCCAACTTCAGCTGGTTAAGCCTCGAACTTTGGATCCACTTACCGCCCAGCCACCACCGGGCTTTGACATCAATGCTTATTGTGATTTCCACTCTGGAGGACATGGGCATAACGTCGCGAACTGTAAAGCTTTTAAGCATAAGGTTCAGGACCTGATTGATTCGAAGACAATTGAATTCACGCCAAGCGGCATGAGGCTATCAGGCGAAGTTATTCCCTATCATGGAAAAGAGATGGATACTTCTGTTCCCATGCCCAAAGCTGCAGTAGGTCAAGAGTATATTCTACAATCTTTGGTGTCAGAATCCCCTTGCCCACAGTCATTGCTTGTTCCTGGATCAAGCTTAAGGATGAAAGCACCTGAACAAAAGGAGTCCCTGATAATTCAGACTCCACCTCCGAGTGTTTCAACTGTTCAGGATCGACGACCCACCCAGTCTTTGCAACAGACATCAGTTTCTCTCCAGAATCAGCAGCCTTATAGTTACAGCTCGAGTTTGCGCGTCAGGCAAAGACCAAATAAGCCAGAAAGGCATTTCGCTCGGTTGCCCATGTCGTACAGTCAGATGCTGCCAACTCTGATCAGAGGGGGATTGTTAGTGCCAAAGAAGATCGATGCAGTGATTCCTCCATATCCGCCAGGCTTTGATGTCAATGCCCGCTGCGAGTACCATGCTGGGGCGCAGGGGCATTCAATCGACAACTGCAAAGTGCTTAAAAGTCAGATTCAGAATCTGCTGGACTCTGGTATGTTCTCGGTCACACCTCGGGGTATCCGGATCAACAAGTTCTGCCATGTGGGTTCAGCAGTTTGCATCATGAAAGAACTCACCGATGACAAAGGTTTGGAAGGGCATCAGAATGGTTTCAATAAGCAACTTTGAAGATGGCTGGTTCAGCAGCAAATCAGTGTGAAATCCTAGTTCCCAGAAGCTGGCAATTTTCGTTTTATCCTGTTATTTCTTTATGTTTGTAATTTCCTTCCTGTTTAAAGTGCAATCTCATTTGTAAAACTTGTTGTTTCCGTTGATTGATATTAATGAAATGAATATGCATGTTTTGATTTAATCCATTTGTGTTCACTAATTGTTTTTACAGATGACAGATGTTACACGCTTGTTTAAGCGGAGTCCGGGGAGGATGACGAAGTTTAAAGACGCGCAAGCTTCCGAAAGTATGCCTTTGAAATAAAACCTGTTGATGATGTACAGGCATTGTTTCAAATGCCCAAACACCGGAGATATAAGGATGATAACCCCTTGTCAACCCCTTTGAGCCTAGTAGTAGGAGTTTCTTTCTGAAAATGAAAAACCCTCAATCTTAACCTGGGGCCGGGTAGGTGTCAGCTAATTTCGGCCAAGTATCCAAATTACAATAGGAGAGTTCCCGTTCTAGGATAAATCACACCTGTATAGGTCGCGCCTAAAGAACCACAATAGGTCGCACGATTTTGAAAAGAAAAAAGAAGAAAAAAAGAACAAAGTCCGCTAATTCGAATCTTGAAAACAAGCGACTTAGGCAAAAATTAGGGCATCCCGCTGGACGTTGAAATCAAAAGAAGCTCGAAAGAGCCAGTCCAGGCAAAAGTTAGGGAAATTAAAAATGATGATGATGAAAAACAAGTCGTGTGGTTCAGGCACAGAAGACGAAAAAGCAAGTGACTGTCACTCCAAAAACTTGTGGTTTCCTGAACCGTCACTCCTGTCACTCAACCTTTGAAAGGTGAGCGCTAAAGTCGAATTAGCTGAATATAGGATTGGAGAACATCACGGAGAATGGGTGGGTTAAAATAAACTTTGAGCCTTTATCCTTTCCTTGTAAACCGTGAACCCGAACAAGTTACAACCTGAAAAAGTCCTAATTGAAGCAGGTTTGTTTCGAAAGCATACTTCGGTAAAGATCGCATCGAAACTGACTCCTAAAAGGATTCCTCTTACAGTGTTGCACTAATGTTGACATGTTGATAAATAATTTATTCACTTTATGTCACATTTTTTCCAGTGAACAGATTGGATTTCGAAAATTGTCATATGCGTTGCATTTAATATATCTTTTATGCAGGACAACTTGTTTTACTTGCGAGTAAGCGCTTGACAGCGGGAAAGTTTCCACAGTGGAAAGATTGGTCAGGATAGAATGTAGATTGCTTGAATACTCCATCGAACTAGGGCAAGTTATATCAAATGATCATGGCATAGGAGTCAGCCATCCAGAAGTTAGTTAATCTGAGGTAGTCAAGTCGAGATCCGGTGAATCTCTCGCAGCTAAGAAGCACTTTCCCCACAGATCAGCCAATCCGGGGCAAAGTCGTTGCAGACTGGGGCAGACCACCCTTAAGAGCGCAGAAGTTATTCCTTATCTGTGGGGCAATTAATGTGAAGCACCTCTTCGAGGTTCAAGGTGTTTAGTTAGTGTATATCAAGCCATCAGGGCAGAGATTTCAGTTTTCCTTTCGAGGAATATCCCCACAGAGGTCCCACAAGCTGGGGCAGATTTGGAAGCGTAGGATTTGTTCCTCTCCATGTCTTCAAGAGCTGTTCAAGCAGGTTCAGCTAATTTTCGAGTGCAAGACGAATGTCGGAAAGTCACGTTACTATCCCTTGACCCTTTAAACCAAAACCTTTGAGTTCGGACAGGGTATTTTTCTAGCATCAGTCGTACCTGATTCTTTGCAAATCTAATTCCCTTTGGTATGCAGGAAGACTTCGTCTGTTTTCTCCAGCAAAAGTCCAATAATCATTGGCACGTGTAAGCTATCTCCAGTAAAGTCCAGTCATACTTGGCACATCTGGTTATCCCCAGCGGAGTTGGATTCACCTTTCCAGCATTTATTTTGCTGGAATGTCCTGTTGTATCTAGCTTTCCCCGGCAGCCCGTGCCTGCATTTTCATCTTTGCATATATTATCATATTTGCATTTCATCCTCAAACGCGTAGCATTTCCATTTCGTATGGAGCATTACGCCATATTCAAACATACGCATATGCATTCGAAGCATAAGTCAGATTCTGCCAGCCTTCCGTGGCAACTTGACTCACGTTTCAATCAATACAGGGGCATTTATCCAGCGGCTTGGTTCAGTCAGCTTATCGGTTTACTCAGGTTTCAGATCATCCGTCGGCTATGATTTTATCCATCAGTCCTCTGATGATGACATCCCCATGCAGTTTTTCTTTCTGTCAGTTCCTATCGACAATGTGTTTCCCCAGCAGGTTTCCTCTCGTCTATCATTAGACGATGCGAGCTTTGTGTATGGTTTTCTCTCGTCTATCATTAGACGATGTGAACTTTGGATATGGTTTTCTCTCCGTCTATCATTAGACGATGTGAGTTCTGGATTTGATTTTTTTCTCCGTCTATCTTTAGACGCTGAGAGGTTTCAAGGCAGTCTTTCAGATATGGTATTCTTTCTGTTTACTGGATGAGATGACATTACAAGAGGGGTTTCTCCTGGATGTCGATTCTTATTGATGTCGGGGCTCTTTGAAGAATGTTAGGATTTCCTAGTTATTGATTCTTATTGACGACACGGCTCTTTGAAGGTGGTTTTCTTTCTATTAGTTCTTACTAATGATGTGGCTCTTTTGAAGATATTTTTCCATCAATTCCTGTGGACGAAAGGATTCTGAAATTTGATGGTTGGTTTTGAGGTTCATTGACGTGGTCTATATTTTTCCTCTCGTCTATCATTAGACGATGCGAGATTTGGATTTATTATTCCTCTCGTCTATCATTAGACGATGCGAGATTGGGATTGTTTTTCTTCCTGTCTATCATTAGACGATGTGAACCTTCGGGACTGTTTTCTTCCTGTCTATCATTAGACGATGTGAACCTTCGGGATTGTTTTTCTTCCTGTCTATCATTAGACGATGTGAACCTTCGGGATTGTTTTTCTTCCTGT
This sequence comes from Lathyrus sativus, assembly GCA_963859935.3. Lineage (NCBI taxonomy): Eukaryota > Viridiplantae > Streptophyta > Magnoliopsida > Fabales > Fabaceae > Lathyrus > Lathyrus sativus. Next base: position 490,362,640 of record OZ012736.1, read on the forward strand.
CTATCTTTAGACGATGTGAAAGGATCAAGTGCATGTTGATCCGGCTTTAGACGATGTGAAAAGATCAAGTGCATGTTGATCTGGTTTTGGACAATGGAAAGGATCAAGTGCATGTTGATCTGGTTTTGGACAATGGAAAGGATCAAGTGCATGTTGATCTGGTCCATGGGTTCAATGTCTGTGGCGTTACAGAGATGACTGGCAGCAATGTCAGGTGTTCTTTATCGGATGATCAGTCAGCCGGTTGCCGTTACAACTATCTACGTTCAATTTTTCTGGATATTTGTTCTTCAATCAGAGTGTTGCAGTTTATTTCTGCGGTTGGCAAATTTCCGGGTTCTTTGGTATTCAACCGCCTTTCACCTTGATTGTTTGAAAGTCGTTCGCTTTTCATCCATTCAGGTCCAAGTCGTTTGAATAGGGGCAATATGTAAGACCAAATTGTGATTTCTCCCCTCCTCGGGTAACTCATCATCACATAAACTCAAATTATTGCATGTTGTGAGGTTGGCAACAATGCCATCAAACTGATTAATAGTTACATCATGCTCAACATACGCTTGTTCCAACACTTTCTGCAAAGATTCCCCATGAGCCTCGGAATTCATCAATAGGGACAATACAAAAATCTTAGAGGGGGTGTGTAAGAGTTGATCTACTACACTATAATAACTCTTCTTGATCAATTTCAACACCTCATCTTCATAAGTATTCTTATTCAAACCACTTGACTGACCAGAAATATCAACAACATTCTCACTCTGAGGTTGTTTCCTAACATCAGCATTCTCCACCTTCTTTGGAGGCTCAGAAGCATAGACACGACCATTTCGGATCACCCTACTAACATCAGCGATACTTGCCACATAAGACAAAGAAGGAATGGGCACTTCCTTACCATATTCGATCATGGTAGCATTGTATTTATACAAAATATCCTTGTCAGAATCATACGGTACTGGACCAGGTAATCGAATAACCAAAGGTGTAATAGTGGCTTCTGACTATCATAAGAGATAACAACTCGTCCATGAATATTAAAGTATGACACAATAACATTCACCTCATTCTCATACTCATGTCTCTTTGTAGTGACCTCGATCAAATTCTGATTCATCATCTCTTGAATGTCCCTTTTCACTATCACACAACCATGCGGGTTCATAGAATAGATGTAACATGTTGCATAATCATGATCAATATCATCGTATTCACTCAAAAGTGCATGCATTTTCACAAGCGATCTTTGGATCTAACGAATATCATAAATCTTGAATGTACCAGGACAACCTTGAACCATATTCACAGATGTTTTACCATGATTGGGCAACCAGTTCGTTTGCACATTAGGATTGGTGTCTTTAAAAGTCAAAATAACACATCTAACCAACCTTTTCCTTTCCATCTTCAATGGAAAACAGTTCTCGGTGTCATGCCCTGCTCCACCCTGATGGAAAGCGCAATGAGCCTCAGGCTTATACCACCACAACGAATCTTTTGAAGTAGAAGATGGTGTACAGGTCTGAACAAGATTCTTTAGAATGAAACCAGGAAATAGTTCGGAGTAGGTCATCGGGATTGGGTCAAAGTTCTTCTGAAAATAACTCTGTTGATTGTTCTATCGGTGATAGCGTTGTTGGGCAGGAGCTGCTTGAACAATAGGAGTTGAATGAATAACAGACGTAACAGATGCAACATGTTGTTGAGGACTGTTTCTATTGCGAGGTCTTTTATATCTCTCTCGAGAAACAACAATAGTTTCCCCTTCTTTATTCTTCGAAAATCCTCCACCATATTTCTTGGAACTTCTAGCAGAATTACCATCTTTTGACAAACGTCCTTCATGGACACTCTCTTCCAATCTCATCCCCATATTCACCATCTCAGTGAAGTCACACAGGGCACTAGCAATCATACGCTCATAAAAAAAAGGACTTAGATTTTTTTAAGAAGATTTTGGTGATCTCTTTTTCTTCCAAAGGAGGATTAATCTGAGAAGCAATCTCACGCCACCTCGGTCCATATTATTTGAATGTCTCCTTATCTTTCTGAGCCATCGCTCGAAGCTAATTACGATCGGGTGCCATATCCACATTATACTTATACTGCTTTACAAAATCCACACCTAAATCTTCGAAAGTGTGAATTCGAGTGTTGTCGAGTCCCATGTACCATTTCAAGGTTGCGCCAGACAAACTATCTTGAAAGTAATGAATGAGAAGCTGATGATTATCGGTCTGAGTCGACATCTTGCAAGCATACATAGTCAATTGGCTCAACGGGCAAGTGTTCCCCCTATACTTTTCAAATTCATGGACCTTGAACTTATGTGGGATCTTCACATTAGGAACCAGACATAACTCATGGGCGTTCTTCCCAAATAGTTATTTACCCCTCAAACCTTTGATTTCTTTCTACATTTTTAGCAAATTGATCTTGAGTCTCTTTCATTATCTCATAAGCACCAACACTCTCGCTCGAGGCAGTATGGAAAATCTGCTCTTCACCAAGAGGAACAATATGAATCATAGGCGATGGTGCAGACATGATAGGATGGACGGTAGGAATAGATGGAACTTTAAGAGGTGGTGGTGGTTGATAATATTCAGGAATAAAGTTATGAGGCATGCCCCAAGGGAAGCCAGGAGGCATGGAGTATTGAGGAACACTAGCAGGCGCCACAAATATGGGCGTAGAAACTATCTCAGAAATAATTGTCCTTTGCACAGGAGTTGAAGACGGAGGAGGAGGGGGTCACTAATTCTGAGCAGCCACCAATGCTTCCATCATAGCAGTGAGTCTTTCCAAACTATCCTTCAGAGTTATCACTTCCTCACGAAGCTCACAGTTCTCTTGTTGCAATTGATCTATCTTTTTCTTCAGATTAGCTCGAGTATTATATTGGTGCGACAACTTGGCTGAATGAAGACTAAAGGGTAACATAAGATACCTGGAAAAGGAAAAATACAATGCACAATGATGCAAATGCAAATGCAGAATGCAAATGTTTCTTCATCTTTCAAGGATCTTTAAAATATAAAGCGATTGCAAACATCATAAATAAATAACACGTTTTTGAAATACTGATAAACATCTCATTTTATTGAATATTGGAAAGAGCTACACTTGGAAGTATAAGTTACAAAGGATCAAAATACAATAAGAGAAAGCTAGATCCCGAGGATCCTAAAGAGCATTTGATGACGATCCAAGCTGATACTTCCTTTGGAGTCTCTTAGTCTCCCTTTCATAGGTGTCCTTCATGGCGGTCTTCTCTAACACGAGTCGATCCATAATACCCTTCCAAGCACCGAAAGGAGGAGGATATGATGATGAAGTAGTAGAGGAAAATAAATCATCTCCATGTCTTTTCACAGCATGTAGCTCAAGCAACTCAATCAAGTCATCTTTCTCCTTCATCTGCTTTTGTAGTTCTAACATCTCAAGGTTTGAAGCACAAAACTTTGATTCCCGAAGATCTTTTTCTTCCTTCATCTTGGCCAAAGCGTCTTGAAGAGTTTTCAAATCATCAGAAGGAATAGGGAGTGGTGTATCGACCATTGTAGACATGGGTTTCTTAAAAGGATAAGGCATTTTGAGCTCCTTAGCTCTCTCCTTCACCCAAAGCGTATAAGGTTCCAAGGCAGTGCAAACTTGACTCTCAAGCTGTCCTTTACCCATCCTACGAATCTTAGTCTAAGCATGAGCCATTATTCCTCTCAAACCAAGAGAGTCACCCCTCCTTGGAAAAATAAACTCTCTAATAGAATATTTTTAGGCTTATCCTTCAACATATAACCCAATTGACGGCGAGCTAAACTCAGGTTGTAATTTAAGAGACTCCAAGGTTCATGTGTTTATTTCCATGCCTTCTTTGACAAGTAAAAAGAATAGAGCCTAAGCCAAAACAACACAACAAAAAGGAAATATTTCATAACTTTTGATGTGTTAATCGATTAACACTATATGGTTAATCGATTAACCAGTGCGTTTTTTGTGAAAATGAGCCAAATTCAAATTCTGCAGTATTTTGGCACCAAATTCACTTGTTTCATCATGAGAATATTCTAGACCATCTCATTTTAATTCCTCTACCTCATCATAATTAATTCCCATCATACACACTCATTAATCACCACTTGATTTTGATTTTGCCTCCAAATTCAAATTCCAAGCCTAATTTTGATTCCAAAACAAATTTCAAACCACCAAAATTTCCAAGCCTAAATTCTATAAATAGAGGACTCATTTCATTCATTCTACAAGCTTTTGAGAGAAAAAATCACCTTGTCAAATTTCCTTCTCATTCTCTCAATTTCCTTCAACCACCAAATTCACTAAAGCTCTTTCTTCCATTAAATGTTAGTAAGTTCTTCATTGGAGCTTACTAACATTTGAGTTAAACCTTCATCCAATCACCTTTGAGTTTAACCTTTGATTCATCTTCCACAATGTGATATATTGTTGATTCTTGTTGCTTGATATTTGGATGTTGCAAATTGTGTTTTATTGGTGTTGTTTGTTGTTGTTTTACTTGAATTTTCATGCTAATTTGCATTCATGATCATGAGGTGTTTGAAGAAATGATTGGATCATGAATGCTGAATATTTTCAAATTTTTTTGTTGTACTGTCAGGGTTAATTGATTAACCAAAGCAGTACAATTTGGTTAATCGATTAACTAGTAGCAAAATTATGTTTTTGGTTCTGTTTTGGGACTGTTTTGAGTTATTTTCTTTCGTCTTTCTTTACCTTTTGATTTTTGCCTTGGTTTTCAATTTTAAAAGGTCATATTCCTCTTTAAATTTAATGGAGGGTGTAGATGAAGTTGGATAAACATTCACTAATTCAAATCTATCTTTAAAGTGAATTATTCAATTCATTTTAGGTGCTTTGAGTTAATGATATGTTTAGTGATTTAATACACCAAGATGAGTGGTTGAACTTAAAGATGGAATGATTTTAGAATTGTAATTCAATTTGGCTTTCCCCTCCCTTCTTCTTTTTTTCTTTTGATTGATGAAACTCTTCTATATCATTGGAACTTATTTTAAGTTCTTGATGAAGATGAGATCGTTACCTCTTTTCTTTTCGTGCGGTATTGCTTTCGGAAAGTGATCTACATATTACTTCTCTAGCATGCATTAGCACTAAAATTGTTATTGACCGGCCGCAGATAGTCGTGGCTTCTACATAAGTTCAATTACGATTGCTCAACATAGCGCTAAATTGTCCCGAAATCGAAAAACCGTTGTGATTTGTAAGCGAATTATCAGTCTCATATTCTTCCATGGCATAGTTTGAAATAAATTGTATTTCTCTTGTTACCCATGGGGGTTAGTTGGCATACTCGTTGGTTTTATCCAAGTTTGAGCCCTCCCCGTGGTAATGTATGATACCATGTTTTTATTTTCATGGATGTCTAGTCGAGCATTTCCGAAAATACAATAAAACGTGTGCTCTCATTTTGGATCATTTTTTCTCTATATTGTATATTTAATTTGTTTATGTTTATAATTCCTTCTTGCTCTCTATCTTTTTTTAATGCTTTATGTTATTATATCATATCATATTATTTGTTTATACTTCCGCTAGTTTCCCTTTGTTCACTTGGACCATTTGTTTATGTTTTTGCTCTTTTCCTTTTGTCCATTTGGACCAAAAACATTAATAAAGGCTTAAACCCCTAAAAAATTTGTTCTCTTAATTTTGGACAATGGTTACTATCCTTTGCATTGGACATGGAACTTTGAACTTAGAACTAGGATCTTAACCTATCCTTGGATGTTTGTGATGGTAAACCTTGTATTTTGGGTACTTGGAGTTCTATTATGAAGACATATCTTGATCAAGGCCTAATATAAAGGAAGGAATGCTTATGTTATGGAGCTTGCTTGCATGGTCATATCGTTCTTATCCTTTGCTTTTATCTTTTGCTTTAGGATAGTCACTTTTTCTCCACCCCTTCTTAAATTTTCAAAATCTCCTCCCTTTTTCAAAACCTTCTTGTTTTCAAAGTTAAACCTCTTTCATAATAAAACTTGACTTTGGTCAAGTGATTTTCAAACTTTGTTTTCTTTAATAAATGTCAATCAATATTAATCATATTTTGACTAATTTTCAAAAGACATAAAAAATACAAAAACTCATTCACTCTTTTTGTGCCTTTGTGCACTTTTCCTTTTAAAACTTTTCAAAAAGTTTAGATATGAGTCATTTTCATAGTTGAGATGTAATTCTCCTATTCTCCATAGTATTTAAGATTTTGACATTTTCCACTTAGATGTTGAGTGACAGACTTGTTGATTTTAATCCAAGCAAAATCCTTCATCTTTAGGTTATGCAAATGTTGTCTTATACTTGTGGGCGACTAGTCAAAGTTTTCTCCTTAAAACGACGACTTGTCTTTACATTTAAAATCAATAAAAACAAACTGTTTTTGTTATTTGTACCATAAACTACGTTTTGAGCTTATATTGCACTTTGTGGGTACGTAGGCATGAGACGATAAGTATCTCCAAACACAAAAATATTAAAAATAATTCTCTTCTCATCTCTCCAATCTAATTTCAAATAAACCTTTTCAAACCAAAAAGCGTAGATATTTCAAAGGGTTCCTATAGAGTACTATAGACATTTTGAGTGCTAACACCTTCCCTAAGCGTAACCAACCTCATTACCCATTCTCTGTTTGTTCTTATTTTAGAACTTGTTTAAGTTTTGTTCGCTCTTTTTCCTTTCCTTTTGGATAAAATAAAAGTATGGTGGAGACTCTTGTATTTTGAGTTAAGTTAATCAATAGCTTACACTTGCAAATTTTCTCGCTACAGAAAAGTGGCGACTCTGCTAGGGATCTTGTAAAAGTCCTTGGTAGGTTTAGACTACTTTGATTTATTTATGTTTTATCTATTTGATTTGACTGTTATTGATTGTTCTGTTTGGGTGATCTGTGTGGTGAGATAAGTCATATACCCGGACTTGAGTGCACTTATGATAAAAGGGTGGTATATGTTAAGTGCAAATTTTACCTATGTTTGTATATAAGTTTTGTTGCACTTAACGTTACTTTATGTTAAAATCGTTCGAATAAACCCCGCTTTGTTTATAAATGCGCTTACTTTACGTTATAGTGTATATATTATGTTTTCCTGTAAATATCATTGAGTTTAATTGAATTTCATTCATTTTTGTAGGTAATAAAGCATTGATGTTGGAGCATTGTTAGATAGAGCATTGAATAAGCTTTCCAACGCTTCGAACCGGGCAAAAAACGGAGTTACGGTTAAAAAGTTATGGTCGAAACAAGTTGGTTTGCTGTCATGTTCGCCAAAGTTCGCCCGGCGAATGTTCGCCAGGCGAACAAAAGTTCGCCAGGCGAACCGAAAGTTCAAAAACGCGTGAAAAACACTGTTTTTACAGAAGCAAAAGTTGTATATGTTCGCCAGGCGAATGGGACTTCGCCAGGCGAATACTGGGACCCATTTTTGTCTATTTAAGTGATTTTTCAGCATTTTTTAGGTTATGTTGTTTGGGAACTTTTTACCCCAACTTCATCAAACACATTCTTGAGTAGATTTAGCTTAGAAACAACATTGGAGGGTGCATCTTGACGATCCGAAGTCGAATCCATTTCAATCGGAGTTGACAGACCGTGAGATTTGTGTTCTTCTTCCTTCCTCTCTATGTATTTTTCATTTGTTGGGGTTTTGTATGTAAGTTTATCTTGATTGTATGTATATTTATGGATCTTTGTATAAAATCTCTTTTACAACTCTTTATCGATGGTTATCTTGATTTTTTACTTAATGGGTTTGGATTGCTATAGAGATATACGGTTCAAACTCGATCTAAGATGAACATCTGTTAGATTCTGAATGCTAGAGATAGATTTAGGACTAATATTCACGTGGGTATCGATTCTTAATGCTCCGTGTTGTCGAGTTGTGTGAGAGATCAACAATGAGACGATACGGTTGATCTCTTGACTTTGCGTTAGAGATAAGCTCTGTTGTGAGCGATACGTGATGATATTGACGAGCGAATTAGGTTGCGTGCATTTGATCCATATATTTTTTAGTACATGATGGGTAGAACGAAATACAACTCCTGGCGAGTTTTCTCATTTCTTAAGAATGTACTTATTTTCTTGTTTTATGTTTCTCCTTTTGAATTTTTATCCCAAACCATTCAAACCCAAGCTTAGAAACGTAGAGATTATCGAACGACATTCTTTCCCTCACACTGATCCCTGTGGAGACGATAAATCCCGGAGGAAATTCTTCCGAAAATAATATTTTTGCTTGCTGCTTTACCGCTTCAACAAAATGGCGCCGTTGCCAGGGATTGGTTGTGATATTGAGTCGCATTGCGATAGTTTCTATATTTATAAGCTTTGCACATAATTGTATATATATGCTTGTATAGATACTTGTTTTGTTTTTGTCTTCCAGTATGTTTGTTTAAGTGTTGTATATATTTTGTTCTCGTAACATTTGTTCAAGTGGTTGGTTAGGACACTTGCTTTTGGTTTGCGCGGTGAGACATCACATGGCATGAAGGAAGGAAGTTACTAGCTAAGCACAATAAAGGCGTCGAGCTTACGACGTAAAACAAGCATGTTTTTTCCATTTTTGTTTCGTTATTACTTTTTCCTTCTAGCTTAGGTAGTGTGGTGAACATTCATTAAACAAGTTGTTCTCGGATTATTCGTAAAATTCTCAAATCTTCACTTTACAACTTGTTTAATCCATTTTCACCCGATATTTTATTGTTGTTTGGACTCAAATTTTTGTTTGGTAGCTTGAGGTATTTGAGGTGATTTTCCAAGTTTGAGTGTTTCAACTTGTGAATGCGTGGTAATGATAGTGTTTTAAGTTTTGTACACATTCAAGGTATGTGTTTATCGCTTTCTAGGCTTTAGCATATTCATGATACTTAGACTTTTTACAATTTCCATGCCATTCATTCTCTTGTATACTTGTTCATTTTGTGAATCACTTTAGTTCCCACCTTTTTGTGAGGAAGTCTTTCGTTGTTCATATATGCTCGGAGTACCAATATTCTTGTTTTAACTGGATTTTATTATGCTTAATCTTTTGTTTGTGTTGATTATATGAAAGCATGAAAAGGATTAAGGCACTTGTTTCATTTTGAGCACAACTACCTAGCCAAATAGTCAATTCACCTTGTGAGTGTGTGATCATTTGTAACCCCTTTGAGCCTTTGGTCATTATCCATGTTGTTTGAGTTTTATTCTTGTCTATGAGTATCAAATTCATTTTTTGTGTGGATCTTGATTGTTGTTTTTTCTTGAGCCCTCAACTTTGTGTTGTTGTATGAATTTTTACCTTGCCTTAGAAAGTAGGGAGTATTCACATGATGATGTGGTTGAATTCAAGTTGGGGAGATGATGATCGGTCACTTGTGTTGTTGATTGCTATGAGGTTGAAAAATAGAAAAGAAAAGAAAAATGAGAAAAATATGAAAAAGAAAAGAAAAGAAAAGAAAAGAAAAATTGAAAAAGCTTAGAAAAAGATAAACAAAAAGAGTAGAATAATGTTGTGCTAATAAGTTCTATGTGTTTGGTATAACACTTGGGATTCTGGAAGAAGTTTGATTGGAATTTTGGTGTTTGAAACTTGGTGAGTTTATCACTCCCTTAGGTTTAGGCAAGTTTTTGTTTCGATTAGCTTTAGGAATTATCCCTTGTTTGTTCACCCGACCACATTACAACCCTGAAAGTCCTTTTGATTCTTGCTTTTGTGTTTTCAACATGATTTTTGGATGATTGCATAATTTAGTCTTTTGTTTGCAAGATTATTGTGTGAGTGAAAAAAGCCCTCATTTTGTGTTTTTCATCTACCGATGATTGTTTTTGCTAGGTGTGATTCACGTTTGAGCTTGTGTTGTTTTAGAATGTTTGACATGACTTTTGTATTTAGCATTTGTTTCGTGATTATGTTATCGTTGAAGTTTAGTGGTAAGTATTCACTTTGCGTGTATCAATTTTTGATTGAACCATTGCATTTGTTTTCCGTTTGTCAAAACTTGTTGTTACGTGATTTCTTGGATTTCGCTTTTGTTCCTTTAGTTGTCGACTTTGTTTGAGGACAAACAATTAGGTAAGTTGGGGAGAGTTGTTAAGTGCAAATTTTACCTATGTTTGTATATAAGTTTTGTTGCACTTAACGTTACTTTATGTTAAAATCGTTCGAATAAACCCCGCTTTATTTATAAATGCGCTTACTTTACGTTATAGTGTATATATTATGTTTTCCTGTAAATATCATTGAGTTTAATTGAATTTCATTCATTTTTGTAGGTAATAAAGCATTGATGTTGGAGCATTGTTAGATAGAGCATTGAATAAGCTTTCCAACGCTTCGAACCGGGCAAAAAACGGAGTTACGGTTAAAAAGTTATGGTCGAAACAAGTTGGTTTGCTGTCATGTTCGCCAAAGTTCGCCCGGCGAATGTTCGCCAGGCGAACAAAAGTTCGCCAGGCGAACCGAAAGTTCAAAAACGCGTGAAAAACACTGTTTTTACAGAAGCAAAAGTTGTATATGTTCGCCAGGCGAATGGGACTTCGCCAGGCGAATACTGGGACCCATTTTTGTCTATTTAAGTGATTTTTCAGCATTTTTTAGGTTATGTTGTTTGGGAACTTTTTACCCCAACTTCATCAAACACATTCTTGAGTAGATTTAGCTTAGAAACAACATTGGAGGGTGCATCTTGACGATCCGAAGTCGAATCCATTTCAATCGGAGTTGACAGACCGTGAGATTTGTGTTCTTCTTCCTTCCTCTCTATGTATTTTTCATTTGTTGGGGTTTTGTATGTAAGTTTATCTTGATTGTATGTATATTTATGGATCTTTGTATAAAATCTCTTTTACAACTCTTTATCGATGGTTATCTTGATTTTTTACTTAATGGGTTTGGATTGCTATAGAGATATACGGTTCAAACTCGATCTAAGATGAACATCTGTTAGATTCTGAATGCTAGAGATAAATTTAGGACTAATATTCACGTGGGTATCGATTCTTAATGCTCCGTGTTGTCGAGTTGTGTGAGAGATCAACAATGAGACGATACGGTTGATCTCTCGACTTTGCGTTAGAGATAAGCTCTGTTGTGAACGATACGTGATGATATTGACGAGCGAATTAGGTTGCGTGCATTTGATCCATATATTTTTTAGTACATGATGGGTAGAACGAAATACAACTCCTGGCGAGTTTTCTCATTTCTTAAGAATGTACTTATTTTCTTGTTTTATGTTTCTCCTTTTGAATTTTTATCCCAAACCATTCAAACCCAAGCTTAGAAACGTAGAGATTATCGAACGACATTCTTTCCCTCACACTGATCCCTGTGGAGACGATAAATCCCGGAGGAAATTCTTCCGAAAATAATATTTTTGCTTGCTGCTTTACCGCTTCAACAGTATATTCTTGTTCGGCTTACATGGAGTAGTACTTACTAAGCTGACTTGAGATCCTCCGCTGAGTGGAGGCCCCTTTGGGATTGTTGATGTCATGCGAGTAGTCGTATTTGGCATTACTTTTTTCGACCTGGGAGACCGAGAAGCTGAGGATCTTAGAACTTTGTAACCTATATTGGCCTTATTAGGATGTGGTGTAGTGGTTGTTCAGGTGTAGACTTGAATTAGTTGTTACGCGATACCATACTCAGGAGTTTCTCTTGAGAATATTGTTGGCTGACGAGTAATCGTTTAAGCCGATAATATCCAAAAGATGGAATTATAACTTTGGGAACTTTTTAGAATCTTGTTCTACAAGTGATGATATAACCCTAGTACATACCATTGTGGGAGGTTCTTAACCTTGGCTCAATGCTCATGACTCAGAACCTCGAACCCATGTACTTTGTGTGATCTTGTTTGTGGTTGTTGCATCACGCACTCATGCATTCATGGACATTTTGTTTCAATCAATTTTCAAGGATCTCAGAGATTTTCCTTGGCAAACATCGCAGATATCGTGATCATGGACATTGGAAGGAGAAATACTCAGAAGTACGGTTTTCGAGCTCCCAATCTTACAGATTTGAGAAAGCTAGCATCCTTGGCAGTTGATCATGCAAACATCAGATCTCGTCATGGGAGACTTCTATCTGTTCTTTCTACCAACGTTGAAGACGGAATTATGAACACCCTTGTGAAATTTTATGATCCTATCTACCGATGCTTTACTTTTTCTAATTATCTGTTCATGTCGACTTTGGAGAAGTATGCTTATTTGTTGGGTAGACCAGTTTCTGATAAGGTTCCTTATACTGGTTTGGAGGAAGTTCTTAAGCCCCGTGATGTTGCTGCAGCTACCCATCTAACAAAATCTAATAAAGATTCTAACCTTATGGTTAAGGGAAACATCAAGGGTTTTATTTCTAAGTTCTTGATTGAGAAAACCACTTTATTTGCTAATGCTGGTAGCCCATTGACATTTGAGGCTATATTTGATTTGCTTATCTACAAACTAGTCTTGTTCTCTAACATTGACAACTTTGTGGATGTTAACACTATTAGGATTTTCTGGATTGGGAACCCTGTTCCGACTTTACTTGGTGATACTTACTTCTCCATCCATCATATGACTTCTAAGGGGAATGGTACCATTGTTTATTGCACACCTCTGCTGTACAAGTAGTTTATTTTGCACTTGTCGCAACCATCTGCTTTCAAGGAGAACAAGAGTTGTTTAAGGTGATCTTAGAGGATCATGTCCCTTACTCATGCTGATATTACTTGGTCTTCTTCTGTTTATGAGAATGTCCAGATCATTGATAGTTACAGGGAATTTTCCAATGTGCCTCTTCTTGGCACACAATGTGGAATTAATAGTCAATCAGATCTTAGAAAACTCTTGATCAAATGATTTTGAATTGTTTGTAAATCAACTTTAACTTTTTTCAGATGAATTTCATTCGAGTTGAGAAACTATTGATTGGTATTATTCATTCAAACCTCCTCCTAAAAAATGAGTTAGTAAAGGAAAATAAAACAAGCATATTTTTGGTATTTTGATTAGAGTTAGTAAACATAAATATAAACAAATATCAAACAAATAAGAAAACATGGGTGCTTGGTTATCTCCCTCAAGAAAAAACCTACAAAAGAAGGCAAGAGAACCAAAACTTGTGATCTTGTTTGTGGTATGAGATGCAAATGATACGTGGAATCTTAGGGGTAAAAATTAGGATATTACAACGATCCAGTTGAAGTCTTAGATGAATGCAAGGAGTGTCTAATGAATTCCTATATTGTGCTCTATAAGAGTCAGTCGTATTTTTATGAGCTATTCTTTGACAAACTAATTTAAACACTTTTTTCATTATTTGTTGGTGAATCGGTAACACTGCGTGTGATTTTCATCATGACTCCTTGAGTTATTAATTGTTGTGAGATGCATGGTGTTGCAATTAGATTGCAAATCTTTCTATCAAAATCATTAGCGGAAAATGGGACACATATCAAACTCCTGTATGAAATGCGTCCACAATGGTACAAAGACAACGATGGCACGTCCAAGTGAAGCAATAAATACGAGGGATCTCTCAATCTCATAGTATCCTTTTAGCTTTATTCATCTTTTGGTCCCTTAACATAATTTATTGTTTCACTTTGGTTCATTAATTAAAAAAAATTACATTATAACCCCTTAAAACTGTTCTGTTAGCCTAATTGATCTCTTTCGTTAAGTTTTCAGAAGAAAAAAAAAACGTTAACTACCTGCGTGTTACGGATTAATTGATATGGCCTGTGGTACAAGGTTGTTCTGTGATTTTGTATGGCCTGTGGCTACATGGATTAATTGATATTATTAAGACCATTTCTAATTTGAATTTTATCTTAAGGTCTTGTTGTTTTTGTTGTTGTTGTTAAATGTCAATCTATGTGCATTTGTACATTTCTTATTTTGTATAAACCATACTGATTTCATTCCTTATTTTTCATATTGATTTCTTTCTTTTCGTATTGATTTCTCTTCTGTATAAACTATATTGATTCTTTCCTTACTTTTTATAATCAATGACTAAGCGAATTCATGAATGCATACAGAATAATCAAACAATAATTTCTTTTAGCCATAAACATGAAACAAATTACAGTAAATGAAAATAACTTGGCATGATGATATTTTGAACGAAAACATATATAAACGTTGTAAAAGACCAATAATTCAAAGGATGTATAACTTCACTAAGTGGTACAATTTCTCTATAAATAAAAATATCTTGGAAACTGAAATGTACATACAAATATTATATTTCAAGAGCCCAAAACGATATTTAAGTGATTCATTTGTTTTTCTAATACATGAGAATAAATTAGAAAATTTTATTTTGTAAAAAATTGTTGATCAATATGTTAAATGTGTATATGCGACTTATGTTATGGTTTTTTAAGTATTCTGAAGGGGATTTGTCGAATATCATTTGCATCTAATTTGTCTAAATTGATGTCAGCGAATCGAACCTAAAAGTTAATGTAATTACAGATTTTAGAATTTATTTTGTGCAACTTTTATCATATTATTTTTTTAACTTTTTAGTTTTTCAAATTTTTTGACAAAATGACTATGGATCTTGTGAGACTTCTTTTTTTTTAGGGAATATCCCTAAGTTAATGAATCTAACTACTAACTGACCAATTTCAACAATTGAATAACCAACTCTCTTTCTGAGAATTAACTTATTAGATAATAAAAATATTTAATTAGATTCTAGAGGTTAGACAAAAAAAAAAGTTGAACAAAATGATTATATTTAAATTATGAGCATATGATTTAAATAAAAGAAAGAATGATTTGAATCAAATATAGTAAATTTAAGAATTGGTAATTTGATTTGAAACATGTTTTGTGTTTGTGATTCGAGTCACACCAAAACATGATTCGAATCACAGTTTGTTTTAGAAGAAATGTTGATTTATGATTCGAATAAAAAATATAGTGATTCGAGTTAAGGAATGTTGTGATTCGATTCATACACATTTTGTTGAATTGTAATTTCTTGTGTCGAAGCAGGTTGCTCGACAGAAGCAAGGAAGTGTCAAAATTTTGTGAATGTCGAAATGTCGAAATATGTTTCGACAGAAATTTTGACTTAAATCTAATTTTGCAGTGTTAGCATAATTATGAATTTTTGATCTTGCTTGAGGAGCAAGCAAGTCTAACTCTATAAATAGGGAGTAATAATCTCTACCATTGTAATAACTTGCAGTTGTAAAAGAATAAAGGTTTCAGTTTTGAAAGCAGAGAGAAGCTATGTAGAAAATCTTTTCTTCTTCTCCTATTTTGCCTAAACCCTAATTTTTTTCTTCTCTAATTTTCATCTTTTCTTCTTCTTCCATTAACAATTATGCAGTGCAAATCATCTTGCAACCAAGGTTGGTTGATTCACTCGAGTGAAGAGTGAGAAAAAAGAGGGAATTTGATCTGTCTGATTGAATCTTGCTCATCAAGATTGATTCAGAATTACTTAAAGTCTTGGGTTTAATTCCAACATTTGGTATCTAGAGCACTGACTGGGCGATTCATGGGAAGCAAAACACGATGACAATGGCGATGAATCATCCGAATGGATATTTTTTCAGCGAGTCTCCTAATTTTGAAGGGTCAAAATTATGAGAATAGGTGTAAATAGATGAAGGTTATTTTTTGTTTTTAAGATCTTTGGGATATTATGAAGGAATGAGTAAAACCACTTGTAGAAAATGCGTCGAATTAAGAAAAAGTTGCATGTAAAGAATTGAAGAAGAAATATTATAAAACTCTCTTTATAATTCATAAATGTGTTGATCCATACAATTTCAAAAAAGTCATTGATGTAGAATCAGCGAAAGAAACATGAGAAATCTTGGAGAAATTATTTGGAAGCACACAGAATGTGAAAGAGGTAAGATTACAAATTTACAAAAGAACATATGGATTGCTTCAAATGGAAGACAATGAAAGCATAACATATTTTTTTCACTAGGCATACAAAACCGGTGAATCAAAACAAAATTTGTGGAGAAGTGTTGACATCAAGATCAATTTTGGAAAGATCTTGAGGTCATTGTCTCTAAAGTTTGACTACGTGGTAGTAGCCATAGAAGAGTCGAAATATTTGTCAATATTTAAACTCAGAGGAAGCTTACAAACCTCATGCCCTACAGTCAACTAATTAATTAAATAATCAACCATTGTTCTTAAATACTTGTGTTTGTCGTCATCAAAAGGGGGAGGTTGTTGGGACAAAATTGGTTTATCTCATATTCCTTGGGTTTTAATGATAACAAAATATTTAAAGAATAGTACGATATACTAATGTTTGTACAAGTGTGCAGGATAATAGACTGAAATTCATATTAAATTCAAGTATTGGTTCTGACTTTAAACATATAAAGAGAAGCGTGAAGATCATATTCTGATGAATTGAGAGCTGAAGAATTAACTCAGAAGAAGTCATCTTCCATAGAGGTCTACATTGAAAGATCATACTCTGAAGGAGTCAGCCTCTGAAGAACACTTCTGGTGATCAGAACCTGAGCTAGTCAAAGTGTAAGGACCAAGGTGGCACTGACAACTCAAAGTTCATCTCTAAATATACTTTATCATGTGATAACATAAAGCTCTAGGTTACTTGTAGAGTCTGTTGGGATACAACTGATAATTCTTTCGGTAGAAAAGGTTTATCAAACGAGGTTTCACTTAACTTGACAATTTTGTGAATTATCTCATTGTCTCCTAACATCTCTTTTGAAGCTTCTCAAAGGACTCAATAGTTGATCTTCAACATATCTTTTCCTCATTATTTAAGGAACTAAAAGACTTGAAGAACCACACAATAGATAAATGCAATAATAAAAAGGAATACATGTTGAACATGCTAAATAAAGATTGACAATCAAAGAGAAATTATTGTGTTAAAGATTTAGCACAAGCTAAACTTGGGATTTCTTATCCTTGTATATCTTATAAATCCCTAAGTCTTAAACGAGTCTTATTCTGTTGTGTTATTTATAAACCTCTGATTGTATATCAAATTTATTTACTCAACAATCATTTATCTGGTAGGTAGATTGTTTGAAGTCTCTTACTAAATGTTTGAGCATGAAAGTCTTTAGCTTGTATGCTAAAGCAATGAAGTCTTGAGCTTGTGTGTTTGAGCAAGTAAGTCTTGAGATTGTGTGCTTGAGAAAGGAAGTCTTTTGCTTGTGTACTAAAACAAGAAAGTCTTGATATTGTGTGCTTGAGCAAGGAAGTCCCATACTTGTGTGTGTGTGTGTGTGTGTGTGTGTGTGTGTGTGTGTGTGTGTGTGTGTGTGTGAGCAAGAAAGTCTCATACTTGTGTATTTGAGCAAAGAAGTCTTATACTTGTGTGTGTTAGCAAGGAAGTCTCTTGCTTGTGTGCTTTAGAAAATTGCAATTTTGTGTGATTATAGCGAAACTCTCTTGTAAGTACAAGGGGACTGGACTACTCTCAATTTGTAAGAGGAATCAAGATAACTTTGTGTGTTATTCTTCTTTATTGTACTTTATATCCGATGTCTATCTCTAACTCAGATTCTATAACCATGTGTTTGGAATATGACTTAAAAGTTTTAAAAAGAAATAAAAACAAAACACAATTCAACCCCCCTTCTTGTGTTTTTCTCACCTTCATACTCCATTGTGTATTTTTACCCTCAACATGCTTAAGGTGCTTTTTCTTATTCCTGTGTATTTATTATCTGATTCTTCCTCCTCCAAATCGAAGTAAACATGCTCTATGTTTTTAATTATAAGTCCATTATATGGTGACCTCATACTTTTAATTTTGATCCCCGTCATACAATGGACCAATGTACTAGCCCATTCAACTATATTTATCAAAAACCATAATGCAACTTTGTCAGCTTTGGTTATGCGATTAGATTTTCTTTTCCTTGGGAAAAGAACATGGTTGACCACATAGTGAATCAAAAGAACATCAAGGTGCACTAGGCTAATGTTGAGGGGGAGTAGGAATGCCAAAGGTTAGATATGACAGGAATGAGGTAGAAGCAGCCACAAAATCAAAATCGTTACCTTCGTTATCGTTATTGGAGTTGGAGTTGGTACATGGGTGGTTACAAACGCCTGCGAACTCTTCAAAAGACAATTGAATCCAATTTTTCTTGACTTCAGAATTAAGAATCCTATATACGTAGTTAAGGCTTGACTAAAACATTTTCACCAACATTGGAAACCTTTCATTTGGGGTGTCAGAGATGAATCTTTTCAACTACGCATTAGAAAAAAGTTAGAGGAAGACATAATCTTTGAAAACTGTTTCTTCTTAGTAGTGTGAATCAAGGGTCTCCCTTAATTTAAAATGTTGGTTGAAATAATCTTCTTGATCTTTGGAAGAAAAGAATTCTGAGTAATATGTGATGGAACCTTTGGATGTGTGATATCTGTTTGGTGCCATTGATGATGATGGAGAGAAATAAACAAATTTTTCTCTAACACTCACAAAGGAACACAAAAAAAATAAAGTAATATTATATGAGAAGATAATACAGGGGAACCATTAAATAGCTAAAAATTAATCATTTATACATTTAATGCAAGCGGTGTGTGTGTGTGTGTGTGTGTGTGTGTGTGTGTGTGTGTGTGTGTGTGTGTGTCTTTATACATCACTAACCCATTACAAATACAAAAATATGTGCTTACTTGCTTTACAAGTTAGGTTGTGCTTCAAGATGCTCAAACTGATGATTAGTCTAGGATTAAGTGATCTTCAACATCTTAAATCTCTCATTCATTCATGAAGATCAAGAGTTTCCTTTTATCAACAACCAAGTGCAAGATTGCATCATTTCAAACTCATAAAGCCTCAAGTTCATCAGATGCACCAAATTAGGGTTTTGACCCAAGAATGCTTACAATTGACTTTTTCATTTGAGGATGATCCTACACTTAAAGACATGATTCAAGGGACTCAAATGCATCTTTGAAGTTCATTTATATGATTTAAATATCCCAAGCATTTTTATCCTTTGAAGATTGAAAATTGAATTCATCTGATACAAAGTCAATTGGTACACAAAGTCAAAGTTTGACTTTTAGTCAACCATGGACTCCTCGAGTCAAGAATCATGAAAATATGTACATTTGGTTATTTTTAATCAAGAAAATGAAAGAAAATATCAAAATTGTAAAATTAGGGTTTTTGAGAATTTTTCCTAAGTCATGAATTTGCATGATTTTTTCCTTCCCAAGTTCATAACTTCCTCCTCAAGCAACCATTTTCTTTGCTCCTAAATACCAAATTGAAGATCTTGTTCCATACTCCAACTTTGTCCTAAAGTATGATTTCTAAAAAAATGTACAGGTAAAGAGATATGAGGCCATGAAGTGGAGGGTTCGCTACTTTTTGAACTTAGAAATTTTTTAACCAATTCTGCCTATGTCCAGTAGTTGACTTTAAGGGATTTTTTCACTATCCCAATTGAATCAAGAAATATGGTCAACATGAAAGTTATAGAGGATGTTTCAAGCTTTCGAAAGAGTCCAATAACAAAGATTTATCTTACTTAAGGTAAAAGTTATGAGTTTTGCAAGAAGCATTGATGAAGCTGAATTCAAGACAGGTTCTTGTGGAACACAAGTTCAAGATCACTTTTGATCACTTTGCAAGCCTTATCTCTGCACAATATGTAACACCCCAAATTTTAATTGGAATATTTATTTAATTTATTTAAATAAGAATATTCTCATTTCGGTGATTTTCGGTGGTTGTTGTGGAATACTGAGAATTATGGAATTTGGGTTATTTATTTAAATAATAGTATATAATATAAATATATTAGTATTATTATTAATTTAAATAAATAAAATTTAACTTAGGGCAAATTGGACAATTGAGGAGGAGTTAGTGAGGGTAATATTGGAAAAGCCCAAATTATAGGCCCAAGGTTAGGTTTAACAAAAAGGGAATTGTGATGAGATTAGGATTCATTTTGTTAGACCGTGAGAAGAATTGAGGCCAGAGCTCTGAGGAGGAGGTTTGAGGCAAAAGCTTCGAAAGGTTTTCTGAAAGATTTGAGAAGGCTTAGAGTCGGCAATTAAGGTATGGGGAGTATTGTCTTCATTGTTTTCAATGTATAATTTCAATGTATTTAGAGCCGATTTAAGGGTTTAAAGGGTTTGAGACTGATTTTGGGTTGAAGAAACTTAAGCCTTCGTGGCCAAAGATCTGATTTGACATTTGTTTAACTCTGTAGAGAAATTAGATAGTGAGGAACTCTAATGATTGTGGTGTAGTTGTAAGGATTTATGAGACTTAGAGCGTGAATATGATATGGGATTGACCTAATAAGTCATAGATTTTGTGCATTTATTGTCGTAAGACCTTAGGGATGATTTAGGTATGTTTTTGGGTTATTGGGGAAGTGAATCGTGGGACTTTTGGGTTGATTTTAGGTTCTGGTGCATAACAGCTTTTTGTTGTCATCGCGTGTACGCACAGTGAAGAATCCTTTGCACAACGAACGAAGCTCGTCCCAGACTCGCACTGCGAAGAAACTTGCCTCAGACTCGCACAACGAACTTGCTAGCGAACGTAGCAGAGTTTCGTGAATTCTGATTTTGTGTAGCGATGCCTTGATGTTTTAATGTTGTGATTTCTTTGACGAATGAATATGCATATGACTATGAATTCTATGTGATTTGTACATAATTATATGATGATTCCTATGATGTAATGATTGATGAACTATGATGATATTTCCATGAGTTTTGATGATTCTATGATGACATGATTTTTGATGATGATGATTATGATGAATGATGATGCACCTATGATGTTATTATGAGGATGATTATTGACGTGTGCATCATGCATTCATGTGCACCCGAACTTCGGTTCAGGACCTTGATTCATTTGGCTTCAATCCATTGTGTGGATGTGAGGTATTTTAATGTGCTTCGGTTCTCGAGTAGAACCGATCCTATTGATATGGATCTATGAAGGGTTGATGGTCCAGTGTTCATCGAGTTGTGATGATTGGTACCACATGCATTGAGTCTTGTTGCATTTGCATATATGAGATTATCTTGAGTAAATTATGATGTTGTGGCCTTTGATGTTCCTTGATTAATATGATGATGTTGAATATGAAAATGACACCATTTTAATTGTTGATTTCCTACATTGATTATTATGAATCGTTACTCACCCTGCCTGTTCAAATGTTGCCTCCAGTGGGTAACGTGTAGATGACCAGGTTTAGCCGTGGACGCTGTCGAGGGTATTTTTGGAGTTTTGAGTTGTTGGCCTTTTGGTTAACGTAGAGGGTATTGCTCTGATAGTGTAACATCGGGTTGGGGTCTTTGAGTTAAACTCTGATTTATTTGATTTGGTTATTTTGATTATGTTCCCGTATAAGAAAAACTTTGGATTATGCCTTTTTGAGTTCCGCTGCAATTTTTGATATCTTTTGGGAAAACCCGTTGTCTACGGCGCTTTGACTTATATTTGATTTATTGGGAAATGTACGCCCTTTGAGGTGATTTTATTGAGTTTAACATTTTACTATGATATATGTGAATATTTTGTCATTTAATTGTGGGGTAGAAAAGGGTGTTACATTAATGGTATTAGAGCAGGTCGGTCCGACCAAGTTTTTTACGTTGTTAGTCCCCTGTCAGTCAATAGTGTGAGAACACTATTGGATGAGTTGTTTCTTCTAACCCTGTTGGTGGTTGCAGATGGATGGAAGAAATGATCGTGCTATTGCTGATGCACTAGAATCACTTGCCCAAGTGATGGCCCAGAATGGTGGACCTCCAAATGAGTTTCGTGCTTTGGGAAAGTTCCAGAGGAACAATCCGCCGACTTTTGTGGGCACTCATGATCCTGATGGTGCACAGAAGTGGCTGAAAGTGATTGAGAAGATTTTCCGAGTTATGGTGGGCACTGATGCTCAGCAGGTGCAGTTTGGTACGCATATGCTAGCAGAGGAAGCTGAGGATTGGTGGGATAACACTCGTCAGAGATTGGGAGGTGCTGGCATTGCAATAACTTGGGCTGTGTTTAAGGAAGAATTTCTGAGGAAGTATTTTTCTGAAGATGTTCGGGGCAAGAAAGAGGTGGAATTCCTTGAGCTGAAGCAAGGGAATATGACCTTGGCTGAGTATGCGGCAAAGTTTGAGTCTTTGTAAAGTTTTGTCCGCATTACAATCGTGCTGATGCAGAGATGTCAAAGTGTCTCAAGTTTGAGAATGGGTTGGGACCAGAGATTAAGCCAGGAATTGGGTACCAATAGATTCTTCGGTTTGTGTAACTGGTGGACAAGAGCAAAATTTATGATGAGGATAGCCGCGCTCGATCTACTCACTACAAGCAGCTAAGTGAGAAGAAAGAGAAAGGTCAGTATAGAGGGAAACCGTATGTGACTTCTGGTGATAAAGGGAAGCAGAAGGCTTCAGACGGGAAAAAGTCAAGTGGGGGAGCAGCTACTACTCCAGGCAAGTGTTATAAGTGTGGCGAGCAAGGTCACCATGCTGAGGTTTGTAGGATGCTGAGATGTCATTGTTGTGGCAAGAGAGGTCATAGAGCTACTGACTATAAAGACGAAGCTCCGACTTGCTTCAACTGTGGAGAGAAAGGTCATATCAGTACCCAGTGCCAGCAGCCAAAGAAGACTACTACTGCTGCTCAGACAAATGGCAGAGTGTTTGCTTTGAGCAGTGCAGAAGAATCCAAGACAAATAACTTGATCAGAGGTACTTGCTTTATTAATGATGTTGAATTGATTTTTATGATTAATACTGGTGCTACTCATTCGTTTATTTTGCTTGAATGTGCTAAGAGGTTGAATTTGAAATTATCTTCTATGGTTGAGAGTATGGTTATCGATACCCCGACTAATGGTTCTGTGACTACTGCATTAGTTTGTTTGAACTGCCCTTTGACCATTTATGATAAGAATTTTGTGATGGACTTGGTTTGTCTACCTTTGCATCACATTGATGTTATTCTCGGAATGAACTGGTTGGAGTACAACTATGTTCATATCGATTGCTACAGCAAGACTGCGAGGTTCCCAGAGTTTGGTGATGGTGGATGCCATACCCCAAAATTTACCCTTAGATTAGTGATCATTTCGCATTTCATTTCCTACTAACCGCTAACCGGTTTTCTTAGTTGCACGTTTTGCAGGTGAGTCGAAAGTGGCCTCGGAACACCATCTAGTCTATTTGAACATACCTGGATTGAGAGCTTAAACGTGTACAAATTAATCGTTAATATCGTCCTGATTCCCGATGTGAGGATTGCAACTCGATGGCCAAAATTGGAAAGTTAATGTAATCAGGGATTCATGGCGTGCAGTTTATTATTTTGGATTCAGAGGATCGCAGTTCGAGGCGGGATTACCATTCTTTTTATGGATTAAAATTACACGATTTTCTAAATTATGGTTGAGTCGGGATTGGAATGGTTGCGTCAAGTTCATTTTGGATGTCAGTTGATTTCAAGTGACTACAAGCTGTCAAAAGTTTCAAAGTCGGTTTGTGAAGTTTAAAGCTTATTTGTAATAAAATTATGGCTCAGATTTAATTTCAGAATAATTAAATTCCCAGGATATGCGAAAGATTAAAAATTCGTATTTTATTCAAAAATGGAACTTTTATACATCTCGAGTTTATTTCTATTACAATAGCACAAGTTCACATTTTTTAGGATTACAAATTAAAGTTTATAAGTCTAATTCCTAAACTCTAAGTCCGAGCTCATCAAGCTTCCAAGGCTTCCACTTCCGAATCTTCAGAAACCTGCAAAAATATTGGAAATGATCAGAAGTTATGGATATTTCAAAGAAGATGGATTTTATTACTATTTTTGGATCCTCAGAAAATTATCATCATTGGGTCCGGGAAGGGCAACAAGTGAATGCCGCCAAAACCCCCCGTTTCCGTTTCCGACCTCAGCAAAAATCCAGTAAATATCTGTTCAAATTTCCAAGAGAGAGAGAGAGAGAGAGATAGAGAGAGAAAGTGTTTTTTTTGTGAAAATGTTTCCAGCTAAACAGATCCAAAAATGACAAAATATCCAACAACATCAAAGGTGAATCCGGAAATGGTAAACAAATTCCATCAATATTGAAAATCTGAATCCGACAGCATAAGACTTTCCCAAATCACCACCAACATGTCAAGACATGTTCATATCAAAAAGGAAACAAGTCTAAAGCTTTTCAAAATCTGTTTTAAGAGGAGGATAAGAAGAAGAAAAATCATTGAAATAAAATCACGGCCGCTTCATCAGAAACAACAACAACATAAAACTTTCCAAAATCACTACCAACATGTCAAAGACATGTTCTTCAAAAAAAGGAAACATCATTAAATCCACCAAAATCTGTAACAAAGAAGAGAACATATAAGAAGAACAGAAGAACAGAGGTAAGGGATCCAAAAAAAACCATCAGAGAAAAATAACAACCAAAACCGCAGATCCGAAATTACCGAAATATCATCACAAGAGTTTTCTTGTGAAATCCATCAATACGAATCTGAAAATCAAAAAGGCCTCAGAACCGTGTCTTCACCGGCCGTAACATCACCACCAACGGATCTAGAAACGCCTTAGGCCTCAGAAACACACATCGTCGGCCATAAGAACATCGTAAAACACCCACAAAATGTAAGCCGCCGTAAAAAAAAATCCGTTAATTTGGTTGTTTTTTTCCAGAATATATCAAGAAGAAGGAAGAGGAACCGCATGCAAGAGAGAGAAAGGGCGTTTTCGCGGTGTGAGGGAGGGGTAGAGAAACTGTGAACGGCCATGGAAGAGGAAGAGGGAGAAGAGCGACGGAGAAGAAGAAGTAGGGAGAAGAGGGAGGATGTGAGAAGAAGAAGAAGAAGAACGGTCGGAGGGCTGCGCCGTTTTGGGACTTCTAGGATTTCAATTGAAACGTTTTCCCTTCCCTTTTCATTTGTTGGTGTCGGACCGGGTTGGGTCCTGGGGCTTCATCACCTAGGCCCAACCCATTTTTTTTTTAAGTTTTTAATTATTTTTTTGTAATATGTTTTTAATAAGATAAAAACTAACCCACTAACTCTAATTAAAATAAATCTGGAAAAAAACAATAATAATTAAAAACCATAAAAAAAAAAATTTAAGAAAAAAATATAATCTAATTTCAAATTAATTTAATGGAAAAGCAAGAAAATATAATTAGTATTTATCTCTAATTCAATTTAAAATAAAAAATGTGTAGATTAGTTTTAGTTTAATTTCACTTTTCTTAATAAATTAGAAAAACCCATAAAAAATTTATACTTGTTTAAAAATCCAAAAAAACATTTTATTTTTTTAACCTATTTAATTTAAATTTTAATTAATTTAACCTTTTAGATAATTTTAGAACTTTAGTTAATTAATTAATTTACTTAACTAATTCTCCCCTAATTTCCACTTAATCATTTAATTTTTATCAAAAACAACAAAAAAACAATTCAATTCTAATCATAATCCACTTAATCATATTTCACTTTTAACAGCATCTCATTGCTCATTTCAACTTAACCATTGGCTTGATGTACAGTATTTCCATTTCAATATATCACTGCTATCATCACTTATCATCTGTTTTTTTCAATTATTTACTGCTTTTTTTTATCGTTATTTCCCCTCTGAAGGAAAGGTATCCCTTTTTGACCGCCATGTCACCGTACTCGTACTTAGGCGTCCCGCCGTGGACACACCCTTACATCTCCCTTTTCAAACCTTAAGACTTTGAGTCGCCGTACTCATGCTTAGGCATCCCACCGTGGACAATTTTACCTTTTATCTTAGCCTTAGAATTAGGATTCGCCGTACTCCATGTAAGTTTCCCGCCGTGGAATACTTACTCTTTACCCCTTTTCAATTCAACTTTACAACATAGAATAGGAGTCTCCGCACTCCAAGTAAGTGTTTCCCTATGAACGTTTTCATCCCCTTGGAACCTTGACCGCAGTCAAGAAGTTCATCTTCCTCCCTTTGTGAGGGGAACTACGATTACTCTGATTCCATCCCCTACCTCGGATACGTAGGCACAAGATGCGAATCTTGGCGAGTAAACTTAGGACTAACCCTTAGGTCTTTCTCTTCACCTTTAACCCTTAGCATTACCCTTAAGCAGATAACTTTAGCAATATCACATTTTTAAACAAGAGGTTTCTATAGAGTACTACTGAAGTTTAGGATGTTAATACCTTCCCTAAGCTTAACCAACCCCCGAACTTTAGATCTTTCCCCGCATTGTGTTTACGATGCAAAATAGGTTTTTCCTTTCTTTAACCTTTCCTTAGGATAAATCAAAGAACGGTTGTGAATCAAGATTGTGATTCAAATTAATCAATAATTTGATATCCTATTCTCACCGCAACAGAAAATGGTGAGTTCACTGGGGAAAATACTTATCTATTTTAGGGTTATCTCTATCTTGTTTTTTTATGCTTGCTATTTGCTATTTTATTTGCTTGTATTTTTGTTGTACCTTGCTTGGGGTTTATGTCATTGTTGTGATATAAGTCCTACACCCGGATTTGAGTGCAATTTTTATAGGAAGGTGATATATTCGATGAGGCTTATAGGGAGTGAGTCCCGACCAAGCTGACTTGAGAATCACCGCTCAGTTGAGGCCATTTTGAAAACTAGTATTGTTGAACGAGTAGTCGTGAAAACATTCACTATTTTCAACCGGAGCCTGTGATACTGGGGACCGTAGTTACCTAAACACAACTTTGTCCTTACTAGGACGTAGTGTGATGACTATGAAGGAGTAGTCCCGAAATAGTTGCTACGCGATACTACACTCAAAAGAGGTTCTCTTGAGAATATTATTAACCACCGAGTCAGTCGGGAAATTGATAATATCCAAAAGATGAACTAATGACTTTGGGCACTTCTTTAGAACCTTTATTCTGCAAGTACAATTAACCCATAGTACTTACCTTTCGGGATGGGTAGACCTTGGCTCCTTTCATGTTCCTCTAACCTAGGACCTTTTGTTTGCTTGTGTGCTTGTGTGTTTGTGCATTGCATCCCTGTTGGTGCGGTATAGCAGCAAGCAAAAAATATTAAGTACCCAGTTTTGTCGTCTCCACGGGGATTAGTGCGATTTGAACGTCGTTCAACGATTTCTACATTTCTAAACTTATTGTTCAAAAGTTTTGGTTTAAAAGGTTCAAAGAACCATAGATAAAAACAGAAATTATAAAATAAATACTGAAATATAAACGGAGCCTTGTTGGGATTGGATTTCATCAATTGATAACACATGCATTCTTCTGATCAAATTAAACACAGTGCAATCATTCGTCTAATATCATCACGTATCACTCACGACAAAGCTTATCTCTAACG
Source organism: Lathyrus sativus (assembly GCA_963859935.3). Classification (NCBI taxonomy): domain Eukaryota; kingdom Viridiplantae; phylum Streptophyta; class Magnoliopsida; order Fabales; family Fabaceae; genus Lathyrus; species Lathyrus sativus. The sequence goes on from OZ012736.1 coordinate 490,390,032, forward strand.
CGGCGTCGAGAGAACAACTGTGTTGTCTCATTGGTGATCTCTCATCCAACAAAAACACAACACAGAGCATTAAGATCTGATACTCACGCAAATGCTAAGCCTAAATCTATCTCTAGCGTTTAGGACCTAACCGGCAATCATCCTAGATCCAGATCCGAAAAGTATATCTCTATCACAATTCAAATCAAAGATTAACAGGTAAATAAGAATGAAACCCATATCAGATAAACAATAGTTTTGCATAAATTACAATGATCAGAATACGTACACACGCTTAACCCTTTTTACATGTATTCATCTAATCCGCCAAATGTCGGTGAACATCGTTCTTCATCACTATTATCACATACCCACACAATATCATATTGATCCTACCCATGCTACTTAATCAACACAATACCATAGAGGATAAAATGAATATCAACTTCAAAACCATGTCAAAAGTTTGTTCATTGATAGAAGAAAATCTAAGATCAAGGATGTGAAAAGGTTTTGTCAAGACCCACAAATACATAATCAAAGATATTCAATGAATAGAGAATCCAAAATAAGTTCACAAACATATATTAGATGAAATACATAAGGTATCAAAAGATTACAATCCAAACCCCAACAAGAGATCGAAGATCTTACCTCCTCCCCCTTGGGGTTTTGTATTTCTCTCTTTAAAGAAATGAAGAGAGATAAGTTCTGATGTTCCAAAATTTTACAAAATGAAGTTCTCTCCCAAAAATGGAGTTATGACCTAAAAATACAAGAAAATGACTTAAATACACATTTTGGTTCTGTCACGTTCGCTACAGCGAACAGCTAGCGAATGTAGCAAATTTTGGCTTTCAGATCTGTCCAATTTTGGGCTCGTTCGCTACCTGCTCGCTAAGCGAGCAAGCTAGTGAGCTGTTCGCTGGTCTGCTCGCTAAGCGAGCAGCTAGCGAACATTTGCTAGCACCTCGCTACCAGCTCGCTAAGCGAGCGTGACATCATTTTGTCACTTCTTGAGTGTTGTTTGCATGATGTCCTGGTTTTCTTGACCATTTTTCTTGTGTCTTACTTTTCACTTGTTTTGTGCCTAATTCCTACACAATAACACACAAATCAAAGGTACCAAGAGATTTTCACACTATATTGCAAAACAAACAAAACAAGAGTGGTTTTCAACACTTTTATGACAAAAATGAGTGAAAGGTGCCAATAAATGATAAATCAAATAAGTGAAATTTGGCCTCTAACAATCCCGCATCATATCGTTCTCGGTTTCAAGGAATTCAATTGTCCTTTGCAAATTCAAAAAAAAATCTTATATTTCAAAATCTAAAAACTTTTCTGACTTTCCTAAAAGAAAATATTTGCAATTGACCATTGGAATCCTCGAAACCCTTGCATTGCATTGCAGCATGTTTTTGCATTTGCATTTTCCTTCCGGTTTCTCACTCTCGGTTCTCTCGCTTCCAGTTCTGTCACCCTGAGTCCTCTGCATCAGTACAACACCAGAGCCCGAGCTCGGAAAAAGATGGTAGAACAAAGTCAAGAGCTTGATCGTGTTAGCAACGAACTAGAAGACCTTCGGGAAGTCTTGGGCAGATAATGGAGATGCTTCAGGTCATTAATGCAAGGATGGATACTCAACCTACTGTTGTTTCTGAGATTACCAATACTGTTGTGGATCCTCAACCGGCTGTTACTACTGCAAATGTACCTCCTTATGGTCTTCTGTTTGGTTTTTTGCCTCCTCCTGTTGTGGTTTATATTGCTCAATAAGTTCCTCAAGTTGTTCCTCTGGTTTTCGAAACTCCTCAAGTGATTTTGACCTTTGCACCAGTTGTTGTTCATACTCGTGTGAAAACTTATTTCAATGAGCCGGTTGATGATATTCCTGATGTGAAGGATGACAAAGATGAGCGACATGAAAAGCTTCGTGAGAATGTAGAGACTATTGGCAAAAGGCTGGGAATGATGGAAGGTGACCAGATCTTTGGTGTTGCTGCCAGAGATGTCTGTTTGGTATCTAGGTTGGTTATTCCTCTGAAGTTCAAAACTCCGAGCTTCGACCGTTATGAAGGTGCTACTTGTCCAAAGATTCATTTGATGATGTACTACCGCAAGATGGCTGCTCATGTTGAGAATGATAAGCTGATGATACATTGTTTCCAGGATAGTTTGAAAGGTGATTCCTCAAAGTGGTACTTAACTTTGGATCAATCTCGTATCAAGTGTTTTCAGGATTTATCTGATGCCTTCATCAAACACTACAAATACAACATGGATATGGCTCCTGACTGAAGACAACTGCTCAATATGTCCCAGAAGAGTTCAGAATCATTCAAACAGTATGCTCAGAGGTGGAGAGAGATTGCTTCGCAAGTAGAACCTCCTTTGACTGAGAAAGAGCTAGCTGATTGGTTTGTCGACACTGTTCGTCTAGAATTCTACGAGAGAATAGTTGGTAGTGTGGCTGCTAATTTTTCTGATATCGTTGTTGTTGGTGTAAAAGTTGAATTGGGTCTGAAAAGTGGTAAAATGTCAAGTGCTGCTGGTAGTTCAAGCTCTAAAGGTCATGTGAAGAAACTTTCATTTAGTTCTCAGAAAAAAAGAAGGGTGAAACTAATGTTGTGACTGCAAGCCAACAAAGAAATCAACCTTATCAACATCAGCAGAATTATGTTCAACCACAAGGTTATCCTGTTCAGTATGCTCAACAACCGTATATAGCTGCTGTAACACCTGCCTTCAATCAGCAAAAGCCCACATATCAGCCTGTGCAACCAGCTCCTGTCTATCAGCCTCCGGTATATTATCAACCTCCTGGTTATCAGCCTGCACAAGCTCCTGCCAATTATCAACAAGCGTCCAACGCTCCTGCTTATCAACAGCTGAAGAATCAAGCACCTCGCCAGAATGCTCCCAACAGGAGACAATACAAGTCGTGTCCTCCGATTCCGATGACATACAACGAGTTGTACTCTTCATTAGTACAACAAGGTTTGATTACTACCAGATCTTTGGGTCCACCTCCCAATCCTCTACCTGCCAATTACAATGCCACTGCTCATTGTTCATTTCATGAGGGTGCGCCTGGCCATGATCTCGAAAGTTGCTATGCTCTCAAGCACCTTGTCCAAGAGTTAATGGAAAAGAAGATTTTGTCTTTTGATGATCCTCAGCCGAATGTCAAGAGCAACCCTTTGCCTAACCATGGGGTTGTTAATGTTGTTGATGACATATCCAATGAAAGTCTTATCCTTGATGTTGTTCAGATCAAGACTCCTCTCCGGGTTTTCCATGCCAAGTTATTTGAAGTCGGTTTAGTATCTACTTCTCATGTTGACTGTGCAAGTTGTGATATCAGTACCAAGGGCTATTTATTGGTTCAGAATAATGTTCAGAAGTTGATCAATGATGGTTTCTTACAAGTGGTTAATAAAGTGAAGAAGGATGAAGTTGTTATGATTGAGCTCGTCTTCAACTTACCAGAGCCTAACGTTAAAGTGCCAGTATTCAATTTGTCGAGATCAAGTTCTGCGAAGCCTGTGTTCAACATATCCAAGCCAGTTACTCCTACAGTGAATCAGCCGAAGCCGGTAATTATTCAGAAGCCAAGCCCATTTCATTTCAGTAATCCTAAAGTTGTACCCTGGAAATACGATGTGACCATGATTGACAAAGAATCTGGAAAAGTTATTCCAAGGGAAGAAATGAAGGCTAATAGTGAAGATGTGACAAATATAGCTGGGGAAAGTAGAATGACACGCAGTGGCCATATTTATACTCCCCATTTCAATGAGGCTCCGCCTAAAGAAACCACCACTACTACTGTGCCTGCCAAAGACAAGGGTAAAGAAGTAGTTACAAACGATGAAGATGTTGAATTTTTGAGGATCATCAAAAAGAGTGACTACAAAGTTATCGATCAACTTCATCAAACTCTTTCCAAGATTTCAATCTTATCTCTATTAATGAGTTCACCCGCTCACAGAACTGCTTTACAAAAGATACTGGCTCAAGCTCATGTCGCTCAGGACATTACTACCGGACAATTTAATAGTGTGATTGCCAACATTACTGCCTGCAATACTCTCAGCTTCAGTAACGAGGAGCTACCAAGAGAAGTTCAGAATCACAACTGTGCTCTGCATATATCAGTCAAATGTCAAGAGGATAACTTATCGAGGGTGCTTGTGGATACCGGTTCATCTTTGAATTTCCTTCCCAAGAGAGTTCTTACCAAGTCGGCTTACCAAGGAACTGCAGTGAAGCCTACTTCCTTGATCGTCAAACCTTTCGATGGTTCTCGCAAAGCAGTGATTGGAGAAGTGGAGCTATCAATCTTGATTGGACCGCATGTTTTCAACATCACATTCCAAGTAATGGACATTAATCCTAACTACAGTTGTTTACTTGGAAGACCTTGGATTCACGCCGCTAGAGCTGTAACTTCAACTCTGCATCAGAAGATGAAGTTTGTGGTCAATGAAAAGCTGGTTATTATACATGGTAAAGAGGATCTGATGGTCAGCAACCTATCTTCTTTCCGTTACATTGAGGTTAATGAAGACGCTTTGGAAACTTCTTTCCAAGCACTTGAGATCTCCAATGTTGTCCTATTGGAAGTCGAAGAAACAATGGGCCAGAGTAATCCATCTTTCGCATTTTTCAAGAGCATTAGATCAACAATTGACAGGGGCATTCCTGAAGGTTGGGGAGAAGTGACCAACATCAAGACCAAGACGAATCGCCACGGGTTGGGTTACAAACCAACTCATGATAAAGCTTCTACAACTGTCAAAGGGCGTCTGAAGACTGTCTAAAAGAAGTGTTTGTTAGTGGAGGTTTCCAAGTCAATGCTATCAACGATGATGATGAATACCTGAGCAACCTGGTATTCAAGAGTGGTGCAACTTTGAGCAACTGGGAAGCTATAGAGATTCCCGTGTTTTTTCCCATTTCAAAGTAATTTAATGTTTTCATTTGCTGTTTTCAAAATTCCATAGCTATGCCTAAAGCTACTGGATTATTTTGTAGGGCCACCTTTTCACTTTCTAAAAGGGAAATTAATAAATGCATTTTGTTAAATTATCTTTGTTTCATTTTCGTTTTTTACTTTTACCATTTTTTTGAAATTGGCAAATCTCTGCAAAAACTACAAAAAAAGCATTTTCTGTTCTCTTGCATTGTTCTTCGTGCAATTTAATAAAATAAGCCTTCAAACATGCAGTGATATCCAAAACCTTATTGAATCCAATGACTCTACTTTCACTCCTGATAGGGATTCACCCATTTATCAAGCAGAAGATGAGGGTGAGGAAGATTTTGAAGTACCCGCTGAACTGGAAAAATTGTTTGAGTATGAGTACAATGAGCTTCAACCGTACAAAGAGCATGTAGATCTGATTAATCTTGGCACTAACAAAGACAAGAAAGAGGTCAATATTGGTACAACACTTGGGGCCGATGTTAAGTAGAGATTGGTTAAGCTTCTAGAGGAACATGCTGATGTGTTTGTATGGTCATATCAAGATATGCCCGAGTTAGACACTGATATTGTTGTTCACAAGCTGCCACTTAAGCCAAAATGTCCACCTATCAAGCCGAAACTTCGAAGAACAAGACCTGACATGGCTTTGAAGATTCGAGATGAGGTAAAGAAACAACTTGATGCAGGTTTCCTTACAGTTGCGAAGTATCCTGATTGGGTAGCCAACATTGTTCTAGTGCCCAAAAAGGACGGTAAAGTCAGAATGTGTGTAGACTACAGGGATTTGAACAAAGCAAGCCCAAAAGATGATTTCCCTCTGCCGCATATTGATACACTTGTTGACAATACAGCCAGTTTTACAGTTTTCTCTTTTATGGATGGTTTCTCCGGTTACAATCAAATCAAGATAGATCCTGCCGATAGAGAAAAGACTACATTCATTACTCCTTGGGGAAACTACTGCTAAAACGTTATGCCTTTCGATTTGAAGAACGCAGGGGCAACATATCAAAGAGCTACGGTCACTCTCTTTCATGACATGATGCATAAAGAGATTGAAGTTTATGTGGATGATATGATTGCCAAATCTCAAAATAAAGAGGACCATTTGGATCATTTGCTAAAACTGTTTGAACAACTCAGGAAATACCAGTTGAAATTGAATCCTGCTAAGTGTACCTTTGGTGTTAGATCTGGAAAACTACTTGGTTTTATCGTCAGCCAATGAGGAATTGGAGTAGGTCCTAACAAAGTCCGAGCCATTCAGGACATGCCAGCTCCACAAACTGAAACACAAGTCAGATGTTTTCTTGGACGACTGAACTATATCTCCATATTCATTTCTAATATGACTGCTACTTGTGAGCCAATCTTCAAATTACTTTGCAAGGGTCGGGTTATTGATTGGAATTCTGATTTTCAGCAAGCATTTGAGAATATCAAGGGTTATTTGCAAGAGCCTTCTATCTTGATTCCTCCTGTTCCTGGAAGACCACTCTTCATGTATCTTACTATTCTTGAGAAGTCTATGGGTTGTGTACTTGGTCAACACGATGAGACTGGAAGAAAAGAGCATGCCATCTACTATTTGAGCAAGTTTACTGATTGTGAGAGCAGATATTCACTTTTGGAGAAGACTTTCTGTGCGCTAGCATGGGATGCTAGACGTCTCAGGCAATACACGATTTGTCACACTACTTTGTTGATCTCGAAAATGGATCCAATAAAGTACATTTTTGAAAAGCCCGCTCAGACTGAAGACTTGCCCGTTGGCACATGTTGTTATCCAAATATGACATCCAGTATGTGACTCAGAAAGCTATCAAAAGAAGTATCTTGTCAGATTGTCTTGCAGACCAACCAGTCGAAGATTATGAGCCTCTCAAGTTTGAATTTCCTGATGAAGACATTATGTTAGTGAAGGATTATGAAGATCCAGGTCCTGATGAAGGTCCCGAGCCAGGTCTCTGTTGGAAGATGATGTTTGATGGTTCCTCTAATTACAGTGGGCATGGCATAGGCTCCGTTTTGATGAATCCAGAAGGTGGTTATACCCCATTTACGGCAAGGTTGGACTTTGAATGTACCAACAATATCTCCGAATATGAAGCATGCATTCTTGGCCTTGAAGCAGCTATTGACCTCAGAGTCAAACTTCTTGAAGTGAGTGGAGACTCAGCTTTGGTTATTTATCAAGTTACAGGTGAATGGGAGACCAGACATGAGAATCTAATCCCATACAGAGCCTACATTATTGAAATGATTGAATACTTTGATGAGATCACTTTCAAGCATGTTCCGAGATCTGAGAACCATATTGTCGATGCTCTAGCCATGTTAGCCTCAATGTGGAAAGTCAAATATTTCAATGATGCTACTCTCATTCGAATTAAATGCAAGACTGAGCCTGCCTACTGTCAGATGGTTGAAGAAGAAACTGATGACAAGCCTTGGTTTCATGACATTAAGAATTATCTGCTAAAGCAAGAGTATCCATCCGATGCTACCAATCTTGACAAGAAGACTCTGAGAAGATTGACATCCAAGTTCTTCATCAACAATGATGTGCTATACAAGAGAAACTACGACATGGTTCTGCTTAGATGTGTTGACACACGTGAAGTAGACATGTTACTTCAAGAGATTCATGAAGGAACCTTTGGGACTCATGCCAACGGTTATGCTATGTCCAACAAGATTCTGAGGGCTGGGTATTACTGATTAACCATGGAATCTGATTGCATCCAATATTCCAAGAAATGCCATAAGTGCCAAATTTATGCTGACAAGGTCCACGTACCTCCAACACCGTTGAATGTTCTATCTTCACCGTAGCCTTTCTCAATGTGGGGCATTGACATGATTGGGGCAATTGAGCTGAAAGCTTCCAACGGTCACCGATTCATTTTAGTTGTTATCGACTACTTCACCAAATGGGTAGAAGTTGCTTCCTACGCCAACGTGACCAAGCAAGTAGTTTCCCGCTTCATCAGGAAGGAAATTATCTGCCGTTATGGAATTCCAAGCTGGATCATAACAGACAACGGTACCAACCTGAACAATAAGACCATGAAGGAGTTGTGTGAAAGATGAAGCTGCAAACAAAAACATCAAGAAAATCCTGCAAAAGATGGTCAAGACTTATAAGGATTGACATGAGATGTTACCATTTGCTTTGCACGGATACAGAACTTCAGTGCGAACTTCAACAGGGGCAACCCCTTTCTCATTGGTATATGGAATGGACGTTGTCCTCCCCATCAAAGTAGAGCTACCTTCCTTAAGGGTATTAATGGAAACCAAGTTAGATGAAGCTGAATGGGTTCAAGACAGATTTGATCAGCTGAATCTCATTGACGAGAAGCGTATGACAGCTATGTGCCATGGTCAGTTATATCAGAAGCGGATGAAGAGAGCCTTTGACAAGAAAGTCAGAATCCATGAGTTCTGTCAGGGAGAGCTCGTACTCAAGAAAATCTTGTCATTTCACAAAGACATGCGCGGGAAATGGATGCCCAATTATGAAAGCCCATTTGTTGTGAAGACAGTCTTCTCCGGAGGATCGCTAATTCTCACAACAATGGATGGTGAAGAGCTTGCACATCCTGTGAACTCTGATGCAGTCATAAAATATTATGCCTAAAATAACCCGCTAAGTCGAAAATTTGGAAATGCGACTTATGCAACAATGGGTATTCCGGTGGATCATAACCTATGAAGGAAATTCAAGCAAAAATAAGGGATAAAAACAAAATAATGCATAGCTCACTAAGTTGAAAACCTGAAAAGGCGGCTTAGGCAAAAATGAGCGTCCCGGTGGATTGAAAACCCGAAATGGCGATCCAGGAAAAAATTAGGAACAAAGGCATTTCATTGCATCAGATGACGCCGATCATCACAAAACATTTTTAGAAGACCAACTCCAATCTAATCGCTCTTGTCAGAAGCAGGATTTTTGGTAGTCTTAGTTATTAGGGTCAGTAGAGGTCGTTGGATTCAATGTAACCTTTCCCTATTTGCCAATTTCAATTGTAATTTTCCATGGAGCTTTGCCATTAGCAAGCTACCATTCTAAAATATTTTAAAACCTTTTGCTATTCAATTTTTGTCATTTATGCTATCTCTACTTCATTTTTGTTATGCAAATTATTATTTGTTAATAATAATTTTGAAAATGAAAAGTTTTCTAAACTTAAAACTATTTTTTTTTTTTAAACTCTTTTGAAAATATAAAGTTGCTTTGACTTGTGGAAATATCTGAAGTACATCTTCTTTCCCTAGTAAGTCTCATTGTTGCAGAAGCACTTTTAAACCATTGCCTCAGTGCAAGTCCCCAGCGAGACTATAAGCTGACAACACTTTTGGGCTGATCCGGTAATCTCCAGTGACTTTCAAGACTGCAGAGATTTCCCCAGTATCTCCAATGCCTATTATTTGAGGGCCCACTCCCAGTGGAATCATCCTTTCCTCACTGAAGTTACTTTCCTCAAGAAATGTTCCCCAGGAGATTGCCATATTCTCCCCAAGAAGTCGAGATACTTTCCCCAGGGAAGCTGATGTACTTTCCCCAGGAAGTTGACGTACTTTTCAAGGAAGTTGCTACACTTGCTCCATGAATCTGCCTAGCTCCACACTTCCCCGATGAAACGGATATTTATTTTATCCCCAGAAGTCTCTAGCCTGAGATAGCTCTTCTAACGAACAGGTCCTCTTTGATCAAATTCAGATTCATGATGGCAATCCTTCCAGTGAAGTCATGATACCTTATCCCCAAGTGGAATTTTGTTCTCCCCAGACAATTTGGAACTTTGAAGCAAGATTTGGTTCCGCCGTCAACTTTTCTATCCCTTGATAGATGTACTTTTGTAGAGGTCGTCGGGTATCCCCGTCGAGATGTTTATTTCATCTCCTGTTTGCTCCTCCGTTCGTCTGTTTTGTCAGCATGTGCATAAGCACAAGCATCAACATTTTGCATACTCATTGCATTTCATTTTGACATATGCATTAGCATCTGCATGTTTTCTATCCTCGTTGTCTTTTGTCGTTACTTCGGCTATGGTTACCGCTAGGTAACTGGGTTTGCCCGTTCTCTCCAAGTAGATCGTCAACCTTAGGCATAAAATACTTACTATTTCCAGTTTCCCCACAGAGTTCAACACTCGTGGATGACGGTTATTTCAGTTATCTTTTCCGTTCCTGGAGAGAATAATCCTCATTTGAGTTCATTCCCTCAATGGAGTCTTGTTTAACAGCTTCTTTCTAGCTCGATTCTAGATTAAACTTCGGTCCCTGTCAGTCAACGAACCTACCTGGACGTGCATTTATTTTGCACTATCTATCAAGCAGAGCCCTATTACAACGACTTTGCTGACAAGCGACAGTTCTCGCCCGAGAAGCTTATCATTATATCAGACAAGCGACGATTCTCGCCTGAGAAGCTTATCATTATATCAGACAAGCGATAATTCTCGCCCGAGAAGCTTATCATTATATCCGACAAGCGACAGTTCTCACCCGAGAAGCTTATCACTACATTTTACAACCTCGACAAGCGACAATTCTCGCCTGAGAAGCTTATTCCTATCTTCATTATGACTAGCAACAAGTGGCCACCTCCCTCGAGAAGCTTGTTTCCATTGCCCTAAACCTTAAGACGTTGAGTCGCTGTACTCATGCTTAGGCATCCCGCCGTGGACATATCCTTACCTTTTTCCTAAACCTTAAGACGTTGAGTCACCGTACTCATGCTTAGGCGTCCCACCGTGGACAATTTTACCCTTTTCAAGTAAAAGAGGAAACTGAGACCCGTTCATGGCGTACAAACCTTGGAGGCGTGGGGAGGTTTATTAACCCTTTCTAAATGAATTATTTAGTTAAAGAAGAAGATGAATCATATTTTGATCATGGAAGCTTATCTTTTTATCCTAGAGTGTCAACCGGTCATGCTTGAACCTGTTGAACAACTACTCTGGATATTTCCTAAGTGGAGGCCGTCTTGTCGGTGCCATCTCCATCAAGGATCTTGCTTTTACCTTTTATCCTAGAGTATCGACCGGTCATGCCTGAACCTGTTAAGCAGCTACTGTTAGATATTTTCCCCAGTGGAGGTCGTCTCGCCGGTGCCATCTCCATTGAGGATCACTTCTTTCTTTCCTTCTAAAGTGACAACTGGTCATGCTTGAACTTGTTGGTCCATCACTTTAGATTTCCCCGCTTCCGTACTCTTTCCCCAATGCGTCGTCTTCCCCGTGTTTCACCCTAAAATTTGCTCAACCTATTTCACTTGGTTTATGTTTCAATTGCATTAGCATTTGCATATAGAGTCATGTACATAGTCTAATCATCTGCATAGCATAGCATAGAAAATCATCCAACAGGGATCAAGCACTATTCTTATCTCTATGAGCCTATCAAGAGGTTATTGTTCAAATTCAAGCATATCCAAGTCATCAGAAAGAATGGAAAAGCTAAAGAAGTCAATGGATCAAGTAGTGCATCTATCTCCTATCTGAGGGTATTGGAAGATCATCAAAGAAGTTGGGAGCTGTGAACTGAGCATGGAGAGTATGTAGACATCATGGAGGACTTAGAAAGTCATTTGGAGAAGGAGACAAGTCATTGATATGATCACAAGAGTTGCAGTTGAAGACAGTCAACTAGGGTTTCATCTGGGGTCAACTCTAGGTTAACCCTAGGTCAATTGATTGATTGAAAGGCATTAAGGTCTATTGGAGAGATGTGGGGTTCATCATTTGACATGTAAATAAGGGTATGGTGATGTGCCAAGAAGAAATCAAGAGAAATCAAGAAGAAGAGGAGTTTCTAAATTAGGGTTTCTGTGTAAAATCCCCTAATTTAGGTCAAACTTCCAAGCAAGATAAGTCAAAATGAAAGCTTCAAATGGATCCTTGGTCAACATGAAACTTGTATAGGATCTCAAGACCTTAAATTTGAGTGGTGGAAGACATCAAGGAGATTTATAGAACTCAAGTTATGGTCCTTGCAAGTTACAGGTCATCTGAGGTATCTGAAATTTTGGCTGTGAAAGTTACTTGTCTTCCAAGCAACCTTTACCCCTCAAGGAGATTTCAAATGAATTTCTGGTCAACATAAGAGTTGTTCCTCATTGTCTTAGCTTTCTAGAATGGTATGGTATGCCTTCATATGATTTTTGTAACTCTACTTATGGTCTTGGCAAGAAAATGGTATTTTGGTCATTTGGGAATTACAGGTCATTTCAAGCCTATGCCCAAAACTCATACAAGGAAGCTTCAAATGAAAAACTTCACAACATAAAACTTGCTCCAAATGACATTTTGAGTCTATAAAAGTGATCATGAAAGATTGGAAAGGCTCATAGCTCAAGGTTTCAAATTTGGTGAATTTAATGAATAAAAAGTGACCTAAAATTGAGATTTTTCATAATTTGGCCAAATGGGATGAAATTATAGGTCATTTTGATTGGAAAAAATGTTTTAAGAACATTGGAAAAAGTGGATTTTTGAGTTTGGTTCAAGATTTGAAAGTTATGCTTGGTTACTTACAAAAGAAGTTACATAATCCAAATCCAAAGGAAAGTGTGCATGGGAAGTTTCTACAAAGTTCTAGAGCTTTCTATTCTCATCTATATATTGAATTGAGTAGCTCCATGCATTGGTTGGTGAATCATTTTGTTCATAATACCAAGTTACACATCATTCTTCCATTTTGCAAAACCCTCTCAAACTTCATCAAATCTTCACCAATTTCCAAATTTCTTGATTCAATCATCATCTAGATCATTCAAGGATCAGAATTCACATCAAAATTTGTTTGAATTGAGCAAGGATTCGTGCTACCAATTTCATCATCCAAGGTGCAAGAAAGTTGGGATTGCAAGATTCAAGAGGCTTGAACAAGAACTTTTGCTTACAGAACTCAGAATCAAGTTCACTGATCAAATCCAGATCATTGCAAGCATTGGATTTGAAGAATTCAGCACCTGTTTTCATCATTTACACCAGGTTAGTTTTCTCTTCGAATTGCTTGAATTATTTAGCATGTTAGAGAATTATTAGGTTAGAATTGTTAGGTTAGGTTAGATGATTAATCCTGGTGAGTTTGAGAAGGTTTCATGAAGGTTATCAATGGTGCACCAAATCTGTTAGGGTTTAGAACTCATAGTTTATGGCACTATAATCTTGGATATATAGCTCAGCTTGATCAGCATGAAGTATAGATTGTGTTAGGGTAAGATTTAGAAGAAATTGGAATGGTTGATAGCAGGTGAAAATGGTGGAATCAGAATCTTCTACCTATCGGGTTTGACATTTGAGTGAGTTTTAGAGAAAGTTATTGCCATGGCTGTGTAGAGGGAAGAGAATGGATCAATTTTGCTCTTTACATCGTGTGATTTTGTTGAGAGTTGAGGGAGAACAGAAGTGTTGAAGAGGCGTGCATGGGGAGGTTTTTCTGAAAACCCTAGGGTTCCAAGGTTGAAGACGAACCCTGGACCGTTGGATGACCATGTTGACTTGGACTCAGACCTTAATCCAATGGCCATGATTCAAACGAAATTTGGAGGGAGAGGTTGTGCACAGAACGCACCGTTTCATTTATTCTTTCTGACTGGGCTTTGGTTCCCCTTGCTTTTCACACCCCCAAACGCAAGCCCAATGCCATTTGAACTGGGTTTTTCACTATTTGCTTCGTTTTTCCTTTTTTTGTTTTTTGTTATGTTTTCTGATCACTGGGCCCAGACGCGCATTGCTAGGCGCGCCCCCAGTCTGGGCCCATCTTGTTTTTTTAACTGATTTTATTACTTGTTGCACCCTTAGTCCAATATTAATTCCATATTAATTTCTTTCAAATTTTCTTAATTCTTTGAAAATTCATAACAAATAGAAAAATGCTTATTTTTAATTGGTTGTTTTTGCATATTGTTCATAATTCTATCAATAAAATTATCACATAAAAAAATTGGTATTTCATTTTATTTTTCTATTTTTAGCATATTTTTTCTTTTAAATAGGATTAAATAATGTTTAGTTTAATGCATGAATTTGATGATTTTGGTTTGGTTAGATGCTTTAATATTTTTGACCCATTCTTTTTAAGTTGATTTGCTTAGACCTTTAGCTTGTATATAAAATTTAATTCATAATTTTAGGATTAACTTTTAGGTGATTTGTTTAGGTGTGATTAGTGTGATCAAAACTAGGGTTTAGGAGATAACATAGGTGTGATGAATCATTCTTTTAGGAGTTGTAGTTTGAATCTTTGGGGTATGGGAATATAAGGGTTATGGGTAGATAATAGATCCCTTAGAAATTACTAGGTTTCCCCTATTCTACTATTACTATCAGTATACTACTTATATTGCTTGACTGTGTGGTGTGCCCTCTCTAGGGTTATTTCATTTGTCTGTGTGGGGTATTGGGTTTGCTTGGGGATTGGGAGAGCTGAAGACCTGTGATGATGAAGACCATTGGAGATCAAAAAGGATGAAGACCAACTTCCAGAGTTGATGAGGAGTATCCTTTGCTGGCAGCTGTTGAAGAGTGTAGGGTTTAGGAGCTAGGCAGAGCTCTAGAGTAGAGAACTTGATTCACAAACATGGAAGGTCTTGTTTGCCTCCATTCTTTCTCTAGGATTCAAAGTCTCCTTAAAATATACACCTCCTTCCTTTGTAAGGATTAGTGAATGTATTTGAAGGATAGAACTTTTGAGAGAAAATTGTCTGTATAATGTTAACAGTCAGTGGGCCACCTTTGGTAGGCAATTGATTGTCTAACATTCATTCCATCTTGTTGACTGATATCCATCCTGGAGATTGAGACTTGAAGAAAAGCCATTGCAAATTGAAGACTGATGATAGAGACCTTGCCTGAAGGCTGTGAAGATAGAGACTGAGGCTTGCTTAAAGCTTGTAGCTGTTTGATGATGACCTGAAGACAGATGTTGATGCAGAGCTGTTGTGGCTGTTTATTTTTGCTGTTTATATTTCTTGATGTATTGATTGGTTTTCCCTGACTGTATTGTTTGCTGTTTAACCTGTTAGGTTGAAAGTGAATTCTGTTCACTTTTGCCTGTTGTTTTCTAGGTTCGAGGTTGAGTGGGACTCCCTTGCCTCGCTTGTGTTGTTGCATCCATGCATTTTACTGCTTTATTGTATATATCTGTTGTTTCTGCTTTCGTCTATTCCCTTAGGATCTCTGTTTCTCTCTGTGCAAGAGAGGAGCATGATAGACACTAGGTCTTAACCCATGCATGATAACACTAGGTTAGTTTGATTCCCTTTTAAACCATAGGATAGAGTTCTGTCTCTTCTTTCTCAAAACAAAAAGAAAAACACAATAAGATTTCAAACACAATAAAAGACACTTCTTCCGTAAAAGAACGTGAACTCGTCAAAACGTCATTTTTGTCCGCTTGGACTGTTAATCAGAAAAACCCTTTTTCAGAAGGAATAGAATCAATCAAGACAGACTTGTGTCGTACGTGGCCCGAACTACGTTTGCTCTGATCTTTCATGCTGTATGAAAGTACGTAGGCATAGGATGCGATATCCTAGCGAGCAATCTTCCCCTCCTTTCCCGTAGGTAGGCGAACTACGTTGACTCTGATTTCTCGTTCCAGACGGGAATACGTAGGCATAAAGTGCGATACTTTGCCGAGTCATTTTATTTTCTTTTTAACCCTTGACATGTAGAGTAGATAGAAATAACAATCCATACCCGAAAACAAGCGTGGATCCCGTCGAGTACGACGGACGTGAGGGGTGCTAATACCTTCCCCTTGCGTAACCAACTCCCGAACCCAGGTTTTGGTTGCGACGACCATACCTTTCCCCGTTTTGCGGTAGGTTTACCTCGAGCGTTTCCTTTCCCTCTGCTGGGATAAATAACGCACGGTGGCGACTCTTCTGTTCAGCCGGCGCCGATTTTCGCAGTAGCGACACCCCGGTGTGTGGTTAGTCGTTGCGACTGTCCCCTGTGTTGATGTTTCGTCTGCATCCTTGCATTTATTGTTTTTCATCGTATGCATCATTTTAGATTCATAGCACTGTCAGCATTATCGTTTTATCCATAGCATTGCATATAACTGCATCTAAGGGCAAAACTTTTGGTTATATGTATATAAATCCCTTTCACCATGATTTCTCGAGCCTCCATCGCTCATATCATCCGGTGAAGTTATTTAACTATGGGCAACTATCATACCCCAAATTTTACCCTTAGATTACTGATCATTCCGCATTTCATTTGCTACTAACCGCTAACCAATTTGCTTAGTTGCGCGTTTTACAGGTGAGTCAAAAGTGGCCTCGGAAGACCATCTAGTCCGTTTGAACATACCAGGATTGAGAGCTTAAACACGTACAAATTAATCGTTAACATCATCCTGAGCCCCGACGTGAGGATTTGCGACTCGATGGCCAAAATTGGAAAGTTAATGCAATCAGGGATTTAGGGTGTGCAGTTTATTGTTTTGGATTCAGAGGATCGCAGTTTGAGGCGGGATTACCATTCCTTTTGTGGATTAAAATTACACGAGTTTCTAAATTATGGTTGAGTCGGGATTTGAATGGTTGCGTCAAGTTCATTTTGGATGTCAGTTGATTTCAAGTGACTACAAACTGTCAAAAGTTTCGAAGTCGGTTTGCGAAGTTTAAAGCTTATTTGTAATAAAATTATGGCTCGAATTTAATTTCAGAATAATTAAATTCCCAGGATATGCGAAAGATTAAAAATTCATATTTTATTCAAAAATGGAACTTTTATACATCTCGAGTTTATTTTTATTACAATAGCACAAGTTCACATTTTTTAGGATTACAAATTAAAGTTTATAAGTCTAATTCCTAAACTCTAAGTCCGAGCTCGTCAAGCTTCCAAGACTTCCACTTCTGAATCTTCAGAAACCTGCAAAAATATTGGAAATGATCAAAAGTTATGGATATTTCAAAGAAGATGGATTTTATTACTATTTTTGGACCCTCAGAAAATTATAATCATTGGGTCCGGGAGGGGCAACAAGTGAATGCCGCCAAAACCCCCTATTTTCGTTTCCGACCTCGGCAAAAATCCAGGAAATATCTGTTCAAATTTCCAAGAGAGAGAGAGAGAGAGAGAGAGTTTTTTTTCGTGAAAATGTTTCCAGCCAAACAGATCCTTAAGTTAAATCCAGATTCAGAACCATATCCGAAAATCCAACAACTCATATCTGAAATTTGTCATCCAATGGGCCAAGTCACGAAAATCCAGCCAACATCGGTAAAGAAACCCAACAGACAGCATTAATGGAATATTCTCAGCATCAATAAGATTCCAAAAATGACAAAATATTCAACAACATCAAAGGTGAATCTGGAAATGGTAAACAAATTCCATCAATATTCAAAATCTGAATCCGACAGCATAAGACTTTCCAAAATCACCACCAACATATCAAGACATGTTCATATCAAAAAGGAAACAAGTCTAAAGCTTTTTAAAATCTATTTTAAGAGGAGGATAAGAAGAAGAAAAATCATTGAAATAAAATCACGGCCGCTTCATCAGAAACAACAACAATAAAACTTTCCAAAATCACTACCAACATGTCAAAGACATGTTCTTCAAAAAAAGGAAACATCATTAAATCCACCAAAATCTGTAACAAAGAAGAGAGCATATAGAAAGAACAGAGGTAAGGGATCCAAAAAAAACCATTTGAAAAAATAAAATTAGTTTATGATATCATTAAATCTGTATTTGACTACATAGATACATAAATGACCGTGGAAAATTTAAATGATTAAGTTAAAAATTGTAATTCAATTTTGTATCTTTTTGCGAATGAAAAAAACATTATATAGAAAATGGTTATATTAAAACAAAATGTGAAGGTCGAATTCCAATTCATTTATCATTAAACTAAAATAAAATGACATAAAATTTCATAAATATATTAAAGAGACACAAACAAAGATCCCTAGAACACTTTCAGAGTAATATAAAAGATACTATTAATTCCTAATTTTGGAGCACCAATCTTGATAACTGTTCCTTCATATAGGCTTCTACAATCACAAAAGTTCCGCCATTGCCCACCTATCTTGAAATATTTGATTGAATCAAAAACCAAATCAACTGTGCATAACCATTTATGTCCAGAATCATCAACCAATGAAAATTCTGTACAATTAGATGTCATCACCAACTCACCAAACCCATTAAAAGATATTGCCTGTAAAATTTTAAAATAAATCATAAAGAGATTTAGGCAAACATAACAAGTTTATTTAATGGATTAAGACATAAAATTGTATATATCAAATCTAATACCAGAAATCCAGATGTAACATCAGATACATTCAACCATTTCACAAATGCATGTTGAAAATAACCATTTTCATGATGATATGATAGAGGTTCACGAAACCTTGCAATACCAAAACTGCTATGCTTTTGGGAATCTTCACGATGAAGGGTGTACTTCCGTGGTGGATTGTAATTTGGTACTATAACATCTTTTCCAAACCTGTCTTTCAATCGCATAACAAACCTACTAGGTTCTAAATAGACCAAAGTTACCCAAGCACCAAATCTGAGATTATAAAAATTATGTAACTCGTACCACCCTTGTGTGAAATAGAGGTTATTCTCCTTTTGTTGCACCAAAATCTCAAATTCGTTATGGTTACTATCATTTAATGTAACATAGTCGGTGACCTTCGTTCCAAAATCCTTAGTAAATAGAGATGGTAGTTGAGCAATACTCTGCTATGAAGAATAGAAACGACCAAGTTAGAAAAACATATTTAAAGCCAAAATTTTATTTTTAAAATTATAAATCAAGGAAAATTTTGTACGTCGCTGGGATCAAATGACATGCAGTATGTTCTAAACTTCATCATAATGATTGTTGAGTACATCTCTTCATCATTAGAGATAGAGTTATCCACCGGTTCTGTTAAGTGTTAAGAAAAAAAATACATCATAAAAACTACAAACATAAAAAGAACCTATAACACACTAGATTTAAAGAGACAGAGAAATTACAAACCTTTCAAACTAAGGAGAGCAAGGGCGGTGTCGTGCTGATTGTATGCCATGTAGGATTTGGGGTATGAAGGAGTTGGGATATAAAGGATTGATGAAAAAAGAATTTGGTATGAAATAAGGGTTCAAGATGAATTCACATGAGTGTGGTAGGGGTACGAAGGAGTGAGCAATTTATATAGAGAAAGGGTGGCCTAGGGTGTGTTGAAAATTGTCTTGTGCAATAAATGTGAAAAATGGAGGGAAAATTTTAGGATTAGAATTTTTGAAATGTTCGAGACTATCTTTGGTTTTTATAATAAAAGATAAGAATGTGATCTTGAAATAGGCCGATAAAAAAATTATATAATACGACTTTTAGAAATCTAGAAAGTAATGAATATAAAAAATAATTTAATATAATAAAAGACATTAAATTAGTTTAATGTCTTCTAGATATTTTAAAAATATGTAACTGATCAAATTAGTTCAAGGAACATAACATAATAATTAAATAAAATACAATATATTATTAATAAATACTAAATTATATTAGAGGTGTCTAATTTACGTTCATTAAAATATCTTTGTGTGTTTAAGAATGTTGAGGGGTATATGTCAATTCACAAATCTATCACCCAACCCAATCTACACTTTAACTCAATCTAATAAAATTTGGGTCCAACTCTATCCAATCTATTGAAATCCTTTGATATTTAGTTTAAGGAGCGTATTTGATATTTTTGAACCCATGAACTTGTGAAATGAACATGCTGAAATATAATTTTTATATAACTATTTATCCATAAGGGAAAGCTTGAATGCTTAAAAATATGCTACGTGTGATGGGCCCACCAAAATGGCCTAGAATGAAAAAAGATCCAAATGCTAAATCTTGCCAAATAGTAGAAATAAGCCAAGCCTCGATCCACCGTAGGCAACAAAAGGATAAGACAATCAAAGTCATCCAACGAATTTCATGGCTCACCATATTGTGTGAGTTCCCTTGAAGGTAATCTACCTCATTTGACATTCCATTTTTACTCAAACACTAACTTGCATGTTGGAGTGCTAACATTGCAAGTTAGTTTCATCCATCATATCGGAATCAAGATCCACTGTAATTTTGTAACTGAACCACACCATTTTGATCCTCACTTTATTCTCACATAGAACATTGGCGCAACCTGTGAGAATTGACGTCGTAATCCTAAGATTACCGTGATTCCTTGATCTCACACCTAGATCCATATTAATCAAGGTGAAAATCCACGCTTTTGATCAATCCTACTAAATTTTAAATAAATAAAAAACTATTTCAGCAGAGTTGTCGAACAATGGCACTACGAAAGGCTACCCATTCCACCACTCAGCGATTGGCCGCAAGCACCATACAAAACCATCATCAACATACTCCTCCTCTATAGTAACAAAATCTTGCACAACTAGAAACTATCCAAGGAGCTTCTTAACCTCGAAAATCAACTCGCCACCATGAACAAAGACATCGTTCACCTTCACCAGATCATGAGGGACATAATAGCAGTCATACCCCTGTGGAAGGCCACAGGTCGGCAAGGATATAAGGAAAGGACGAAGCCACTTTGGCTCCACCTAAAAATAATATTCCTCTAAGCGTTCATATCTTGAATGGAAAAATTGCCTGTTCCTTGGAAAAACCACCTAAATTGCAAGATTGTAATGAAGACAGAGATCCTGAGTAACCGTCAAACATGTGGAGATTCTTCTAGATTACTACCATGTTGATGGAGATATCAAATGCAAGTTGTTCGATTTCACCCTAATGGAATCCTCCTGAGACTGGTACAAAACCCTCCCTAACAGAAGCATAGACTCGTGGTCAAATTTCTACGAGACATTTACGACACGTTTCACTGTGAGGAAGAGATAACCAATAAATATTATTGTCATTAGTGGACTAACTCATGGCAACAAATAAACCTTACGTGTGTATATCGACTGATTTACCAAATTATATCAATTGATTTTCGGCGAAACAGATGAAATCCTTAAGTGTTGGATTTTCAAGAAAGGACTCCAGCATTAAAATATATTCAGAGAGAAGTTAGGATGCAAAGAAGCCCATAGTCTGAATGATTTTCTAAGAAGAGCTTAACCATATGTGAAACACGAGGAAAAACATTTAGTTGATGAAGGAGGCAAATGGATTAGTATCCATAGATACGAGCGAACAACAGATAAATAATATGGGAACTCCAAGGAAGAACATGAGCAAAGACCCAGCTCAAAGTTAAACTCCTACACCCTCATTGAACACTTCCCATAAAAGGATCCTTGCAGAATGTGTTAATACCGAGTTTAAAGAAGTTGGAATAAGAAACATGTACTCAGTCTGAGAATCCCCCCAGACTGATAAATCTAAGTATTATTGGTTCCATAAAATCAAGGACCACAGCACAAATGATTGCATCTAAATTAAAGATATAATCAAAGGGATCATAAAAAAGGGATGGCTAACAGAGTATACATGAGATGGGAATACAAGCAGGGAAGAGTCACTAGAAAAAAAGGCATTCTCCAAAGAAGAAAATCGAAGTGGTCATTAGAGGGGTAAGCAAAGACGCTGAAAGGGGGGAGGAACGTAAATGTAAATTCCCGTACATTGCCTCCATAACTAGGGGAACTCCCATAACTAGCATGGCCTCAATGATTACGAAGCTGAATAGAATGGGAATCCAACCTATAGGTGTCATGCCCTAAATTTTGACCCCTAAGACTTAACATCATTGTGCAAATCATCAACATAATATGGATGTATTTTCATACCTTACCAATCTTTTCAAAGATTGTTGAGTATTCACCTTAACCAAGGATTAGGGTTTTGAGCCCTCTCACAGCATTCAGGTAAAAGATCAATCAAGAATTGACATGATCTTTAACTTGTCAAACATATCAAACATCCATGAAGTATCAAGAGGTTTCCTTCATCAAGGATCTAACACAAGATTGTATCATTCCAAGTTAATCAAGCCTCAGGACCATCAGTGTCACCAAATTAGGGTTTTGGTCGACCAAGGCTTCCAAAAATAAATTTTTATCTAGGCATGAGCCAATACTTCAATATATGTTTCAATAAGCTCAAAATAACCTCATTAGTCCATTCATAAGTTCAAAATAGCCTCAGGGGATGCATATATCAAAAATCAGGAATTAGGGTTTTGACCTAATTTAGTCCCTAGGTTGACTTTTGGAGTAAGGAATGATCCAAGATCTCAAGATATGATTTACGGACCTCAAATACATAATATTGATCCATTCACAAGATTGGATTAATTCAAAAAACTTGATTCATAAGCAATACAAGGATTCAAATTCATCTGGACCACAAACTAGGGGTCTTGAGAAAAAGTCAACCATGACTTTGACTTTTGAACAAAGCATGATCTCAAACCTTGGGGCATGATTAAAGACACTCAAAAACACCTTTGGAGTCCATCCATTAGGTTCAATTTAGCCCAAGGACTTGATTTCATAAAGGATCACAAAGTTCAAGTTTCATCTAATGTAAAAAGTCAACTGTGATCAAAACTAAGTTTGACTTTTGGGGTTTTTTGGAAAACATGGCCTCTTTAAGTCAAGAACAATGTTAAAATTCGATTTGGATCATGATCAATCAAGAAAAATCAAGAAAAGTAAGGTTACTTGCAAAAAGGGCAACCTTGAGAAACTTGAAATTTCACTAAGTTATGGGAGGTACATGGTTTTTACCCAACTTTGCAAGGCCATAACCTATGATCCACGCAACCATATTTTTTCATACAAATCTCAAATGATAGATCTTCTTACATAAAACAAGATTGTAAAGCAGAAGTATCCTCCAAAAATGCATAGATTTTGAGATATGAAGCATTAAAGTTTGGGTTTCATAAGATTTTGAATTTTGACACTTAAAATTATTTAGGCAGAATCTGCCTCATGTTTTGTCCAACTTTGGAGGAATTTTTAATTATGATCCAAGATGAATCAAGACAAATATAAAAATCCAAGTTGAAGTATGATATACAAGCTTTTGAAAGAGTACAAGAACATCCATTAATTTAACTTGAGCAAAAAGTTATGAACCTCACAACATGCCTTTATGCAAACTGGTTCTTAACAACATTTGACACATAACTTGCATCCCATGATTTTTTAAGCCAATTTTGGACACTTGCATCATTGGATTTCTATCTAATATCAACATAAATGATGAGGAATCTGAACCATAAGGCCAAAGAGTCAATGGCTTATCTCTTAGTATGTAAAAACCATCATGACCAAGTGAGAACTTAAGTTTTGTTTTCAAGTAATAATGCAATGCATAAATGTGACATGAACCAAGTCATACCAGTCCAAACAAGTTAAGAAACATGAGTGTTCAAACCTGCAAATTTGGTTGGAGTCAAGATAAGAGGAGACTTAGGTGCCTTAGCACTCAGGTCAATGGCTACCTAGCTATATCCATTGGATAATAGAGTGACCTCTCATCCAACACTATTTCTCCCAAAACAAATTTCTCCTCCTATAAATAGAAGCCATTTCTAATTCTTTAATACACCCCAAAACATCATAACACATGTTTTCTCTCATTTCATTCTTCACTTCAAAATTCCAAAACCTTAAGAAGTGAGAATCGAATTTTCAAATAGAGAGCAATTCAGTTCAAACCAATGATCCAAACATATTCCATAAACATTATAAAAGTGATCCAAACTATCTAATCACTTCTAAAATATCAGGATCAACATCTCCATTTCTTACTTGGTCCAACTGCAGTCAGAAACGAGTCAACTTATCCAAGGAGTTTCAAAACATTCTAAAGGGTGCAACATAATCCTTGAGGCCTAAAGAAGCTATCCAAATTATTGTTTCACTTCTGTAACACCTCTACAACAAAATTCAATTCCTTCTTGCAGAGGTAAGCCTTGAACTTTCAAACTCCATGAAACATGCATCATTTTTGATATTTCAAGTTACCAACATGTTTCTGCACATATATAGAATTTTTTTCCCTCAATCAATTGTTATGTTTCAATCGTGTATAGGATTTCATAGTGTTCTTGCAAAAATTAGAGTTCATATGTTCATCACGTAATAACTCACTCCACACTTAAAAGAAATGTAATTAATTGGTACCATCGTGTTCCTTGTTCAAAAGAGAGCAAGTTTGATGTTTACATCATTCAATTTCATCATGAATTGAGAGAGCTATGAGAGGTTTTGTGAATCCAATGAAGGTGGCACACGCGAGGAAGAAGAATGTGCCTTGGTGCCATAATTCAAATTTTTTGAATTTTTAAATATTTTAATTATTTTCTTAATTAATTTCCATATACAATTTTAATCATTTTCAATTGATTTTTTGAACAAATATCCTTTATATATTTAAATATTTTATGCACCAAAAAAATAATAAAAATATTTTTTATTTGATATATTTTTGAATATTTTAAAGAATTTTATTTTAAATTGTTTTAAACATGTTAAAATGATTTCTTTTCTTGATTTTTCTCAAACCAATTTGATTTCAAATAATCATGTAAATAAGACATCATTTTATAAACCTTAATCATTGTTCATAACATGTTTTAAAGTTTTCATTTGATATTTTTATCATTTTTTATTGAATTTATTTGAAACATACATTTTAAAAAGTTGAGGGTTTTCCCTTTGATTTAATCTTTCAAACTTCATTCCAAATCACATGGGATTCTATTAGAGTGTAAGACCCAACCTTCTTTGTAAATAAACCACCTTTTGGGCCTCTTCTATAGTATAAGTCTTATTGCGCTTTTCAAAAATTTTGGGCCTCTACTAGGAGTGTAAGTCTCATCCCTCTGTACATAAACATTGTTTTCAAAATCATATGGGCCTTTATTAGAGTGTAAGACCCAACGCCTTTTGTAAATAGAAAATATTTTTAGCCTCATTTATCCTGGGCTTTGTATAGGATACAAATAACACCAATGGGTCTCTATTAGAGTGTAAGACCCAACATCTTTTGTAAATAGAAAATCTTTTCAGCCTCATTCATCATGGGCTTTGTACATGATACAAGTAACACTCATGGGCCTTTATCTAGAGTGTAAGACCCAACACCTTTATTTACTTAGAGATTAAGTCATCTTCAAAGTCAAAACTTTCTTCAATTTCTCAAAACCCTAACTCAGTCTTGAAGAAAACATTTAATCAATCACAGTACACTTGGGCCTCTATGTAGAGAATAAGACCCACCACCTTTTTCAATTCAATTCATACTTATTTATATACTTGTTCATATATATATATATATATATATATATATATATATATATATATATATATATATATATATATATATATATATATATATATATATATATATATATATACTTGTACATATCTTGTTAAGTTTCTCTTAGCATTTGAATCATCCTTAGTTTAGACTAGTTCAAACAATAGGATCTTTGTCAATCAGTATAACTTAGTTCAAACAACTAATTCCCCCCTGTACAAAGGAATTCCTCTTCCCAATACAATCAGCCTGCTCTTGGGCTTTGCTCAATTGATTCAACCTTGAAAAACTTCAATAAAGAGAAGATTATTTCCTGGTGAAACCTCTTCTTTAACCCTTTGATCTTGAAACAGTTCAACAAAGAAAGGATTATTTCTCGGTGAAACCTTTCTTGAACTCTTCTTAAGACTTGGACAGTCTAAATTCCCCAACCCCCTCTTAGGCTTCATACAAGGACCCACAAGCCTCCTAGAAGCATCCCTAGCCTTCTTTTGGGCTTCATACAAGGACCCTCAGGCTTCATAAAAGCATAGGATAGACTCTAGTCATCCTTATCCCTACATCGATCCTCAGGAGAGTCAAAACCTCTAAGACATTCAAACTCATCCTTTGAGTCTCCTCTGATCCTCAACAAGCCTTGACTTCCACCTTAAAATCCACAATAAGGGTCAGGTTACAATCAGTAAATCCCCAAAAGAATCAAAGCCTTTATGGCAGTTCAATAAATCCAACTTTCCTGTAATCTCCAGCAAGAGTCAGTTCTCTTTTGATTCCTCAGAGTAGTTGGAACCTACTCTTGGATTTAATTTTTCTTTACAAAAGTTAGCCTCCGCTTAAATTCCCCCATCCTTTTCTTAGGCTTCATAAAAGGATTTTTCCCAAGCATCCTCAATCTTGGGCCTTGTACAAGACAACTATAATACTCCCTCCAGTTGAGTCAGTTTTCAATCTTTTTTTTAGCTTCAACCTTGGGCTTTAATCAAGGCACATAATTCAACATCCCCACAAATAAGACACAGAGTCCTCTCTGTAGGAGGATATTTCCTCTATACCTCACATTTCAAAACAAACAATTAAACCTTTTTCCAGATAATTGATGCAAGTGACATACTTGTTGATTCAAAATCCAAGCTGGAGTCCCTCCCTTATCATGGCTAAAGTTCTCTTTCATCTAAGTGATGTAAGTGGAAAGCCTCTAGATTCTACAAATCCAAGCCAATGTCCCTCTCTTAGCATGCAAGATTCATAAAGGAAAAATTGGCATTGCTCTACACTGAGTTAAAGCTTCTTCCTTCATGACACTTCAACTCTCTTATAAAGGAAGATGTGGCATTACTGGATTCCACACATACCAGTTAAATCAACTTCCCTTATAATCAATACCTCAATGATTATGATGAATAGGTGAGATATCTCCCTTTAGAGATGATAAATTCTCTCTCAAAATACTCTTTTAGGTTCAATCTTGGGCTTTGAACAAGACACAAATACTCTTTTAGCTTCAATCTTGGGTTTTGAACAAGAGACAAACACTTTTTAGCTTCAATATTACGTTTTGAACAAGACACCAAACATTTTTCCTCTCATAGAATAGGAGGAACTACAAGCTCTGATTTCCCCAAATCTCTTTACGGGAATAGGTAGGCATAAGATTGCAAAATCTTAGCGAGTACACTAATCAAAAAGAACATTGGGTCCAGATACCTATCCAAAAATAATAGAAAACCCTAAAACAACAAAAACATTTCCTCTAAGGAGAAACTTTCCCCACCTAGCAGCAAATAGACTCAAGAAAGCAATTCAAACAGTAAAAACATATGCAAATACAGGTTCCTATAGATTACTATAGATACTCTAGATGTTAATAGCTTCCCTTTGTATAACAAATCCCCGATTTCATATCTTTTTGCATTTGTAGGGAAGACACTTACGCGCATGGTTAGTTTAAGATATCTTCCCTTTCCTTTTAAGCTTTATAGGATAAATATAGAAATCAGAAAGTAGCACCAAAAGTGGTAGTGGTCACGTCACAAAAAACCCGATGCTACAGAAAAATGGCGACTCTGATGGGGACTTTCCCATCCCCTAAGAGGGTTAAGCCTGGCATTACATTTTGTTTTTTCTATTTTTATTTGCTTTCCCATTTTTTTATCATTTGCTGTCATACTATATGCTTACCTGCTATACTTGTTTAAATTACTGTTATCTGGGAATGTGATTAATACACATGTGGTGAGTCAAAAAGTCCTTATTGGGCTTGAGAGCACATCTTAAGATAAGAGGTGGCAGACTCAGGTAGGCTTATAGGGAGTGAATCCCGACCAAGCTAACATGAAAGTCCACCAAATTAATGAAGGTACTTTTTTGGAATTACTGATGTTGAACGAGTAATTAGTGAAAATATTACTTTTTCCATTGGGCACCCTTGAAACTGAGGATTAGTAAGCATTAAACCACTTGGCCATTAGGTAGTGCAGTGACTATCGGGAATAATTGATACGCGATACTACACTCAAATGAGATTCATCTTAGGGATATTACAACTCTCATGAGTCAGTCGGTTTATTGGTAATATTCTTAAGAGGGCCCAGTGATTTTGGGAACCTTGTTAGAACCCATTCTACAGGTACAAAAAGAACCCTAGTACACACCTTGAGGATGGGTAGATCCATGGCTCCATTCTCGTAACAATGAACCCTTAAACCCATATTTTAAAATGTTTTTGTTTGTTGCATTCATGCATTTCATTCATAAAAAAAAACAAATTAAAAAAGAAAAACTTAAAAAAATAAAAAAAAACTAAAACAATCGTTGCAAATATTTGTCCTATGGATTTTGGTAGAAGAAAAACGCATAAATACACCTTCAAAAGTCCAAAACTGGAAGACCTAAGGAAATTGGGAAGGTTGATTACTAATCCTAAAGCTTTCAGAGCTAAGCACAGAGGTGTCGCTACTGCGAAAATAAGGTGCCGGCAAAACAGAAGAGTCGCCACCTTTCGTTATTTATCCCACATAAAGGGAAAAGAAACGATCGGAAAAACCTGACGAAAAGGTATAAGACAAGGTCATCGCAACCATGTCTGGGTTCGGGAGTCGGTTACGCAAGGGGAAGGTATTAGCACCCCTCACGTCTGTTGTACTCAATAGGATCCACGCTTGTTGTGTTTATCTGACGGGTTGGTTTAACTATCTACCTATCAAGGCTGGTCTGAAAAAGAAAAGAAAATTGACTCGGCAAAGCATCACGCTTCGTGCCTACGTATTCTCGTCAGAGAACGAGAAATCAGAGTCCACGTAGTTCGGCTAACTACGGGTAAAGGGGGAAGGTTGCTCGCCAAGATATCGCATCTTGTGCCTACGTATTCTCATCAGAGAAATCAGAGCGAACGTAGTTTGGGATAACGAAACACAAGTTGATTCATCTGTTTTTCGAGTAGGGTTAACAAACAGCTCGCTCGTCGGAGACTCGTGCGTTACCGTTTGCGGTAGAACTGAGAGTTAACGACACTCTTTTTTCTGAAAACGTTTTCCTTGAATTACGGGCCCACGGGGAAAAAAGAGGTTTGAAGTTTTTTTTTTAAGTCTTTTACGAAAGAAGTGTTTTTTATGGATGTTTGTAGTTCGTACTGCGCTAGAGACTATGACTTAGGAGTGAATGCATCGCATGTCACCCTAAGGGTGCCAGACTAAACATCCTGACTGTTGAAGAGTGACCATTCAACAATCATTTCCTAAGTGGCTTAAGGCTCGTAACGTACTGTATCAACTTGCCTTTATTACGTATTTTAATGTTGTTTTGGAGATGAGAAGGAGAAAGGACTACAGGGGAGACTATCAAGATTCCTTCTGTTATCATGCAATGGATTCATCCTATTGGGTGAGTTTGAAACAGGGAACTCCTAGATGTTATCATGCAAAGGTTTCAACCTAAAAGTCTGTCATCACTTCCTTATCAAAGGAAATGAGAGTCCTAAGGAATCATGTCAATGGGAAACACAAACAAACTGCAAAAATCATTAAAGCAGATAAAATAGAAAAGCAAACAGTAAAGATGCAAATGTAATGCAACAATACAAGCAGAGGGAGAACTTCAACCTCTAAGCAAACGAGCAATGAGAACAAATAAAAACAGACAAGCAAAGGGAGGGTCACCTCAACCTTTCAATGCACACACATCAGTTAGAAAAAGGGAAAAAACACTCAATCAGAGGGAGATCACTCAACCTCTAAGGCAAACAAGCAAAGGGAGATTAGCTCAACCTTTTAGTGCAATCATGCACCTAGCCTAAAATACTCTACACATGAGACTATCCTAATGCATCAAGCAATGTCAAACAATCATGAATGAATGGATGAACAATATGACATGTAAGGAAATCATTCCAAAGTAATCAAACAAGGCATCTAATCTAGTGAGAAGATTTATGGATGGATGCATGCATGATGTAAACCAAAGGAATACATCAAGGCATTCAACCAAAGATGAAATTTAATGATGGGAAACATGATGTATACCAAAGGTATCCATCATGACACTCAACCATTCATGGAAGAATTGAATCATGGGAAGCATGATGTAAACCAATAGTATCCATCATGACACTCAACCATTCATGGAAGGAATGAATCATGGGAAACATGATGTAAACCAATGGAATACATCATGGCACTCAACCATTCATGGAAAAATTGAATCATGGGAAGCATGATGTATACCAAAGGTATCCATCATGGCACTCAACCATTCATGGAAGAATTGAATCATGGGAAGCACGATGTATACCAAAGGTATCCATCATGGAACTCAACCATTCATGGAAGAATTGAATCATGGGAAGCATGATGTATACCAAAGGTATCCATCATGACACTCACCCATTCATGGAAGAATTGAATCATGGGAAGCATGAGGTATACCAAAGGTATCCATCATGGCACTCAACCATTCATGGAAGAATTGAATCATGGGAAGCATGATGTATACCAAAGGTATCCATCATGGCACTCAATCATTCATGGAAGAATTGAATCATGGGAAGCATGATGTATACCAAAGGTATCCATCATGACACTCAACCATTCATGGAAGAATCATGAGCAATGCAAAGTAAAGCTAGAAGGGGAATCATTTTCGTAAAGGTTTTAACTGGAAACCCTAATGATTAGTTATAAGGATCACCTAACCAAATGGATTTGGAAGCTCTATAAAGGCTTAATCAATGCTCTAAATAGGTATCAACCTAAGCTTTATTCTATCAAGAAGGAATTTGAAGTCTATGGTTTGCTAAGGTTCACCTTAGAAGGTAGATTATGGGGTAAGCTAGATTAGGATCCACCTAAAAACAATCAACTTGCAAATTCTAGGAAAAATACCAAAATCAATCCTAAAAGGCTAGGAAAAATTCTAAGGCTTCCTAAGTGTGTTAAGGAATCATGGTACAAAATCCAGGGCCAAGACCTAAATCTAAAGGGTCTAAACAATTTCTACACTTGAAGGTATGCTTAAAGGAATCCACAAGGGGAAGGTCCTAGAAATCTATCTCAAACCTATAACTAAAAGCATCTAAAAAATGCAAGAAAAATCATACATCTCTATCAAGATATCTAAAACAATCATATAAAAATTCAGCACTAAATTCAAATCCATGAGATAGCACAAAAATCAGAAAAGAAATCATTCATTTTTTACATTTTTAATCATCTAATAAAAATGGAAAAAATAGCAATAAATGGAAAATCAACCAAAAAATCAATTAAATTGCATACAAAAATCAGGGACAAACCAAAGATCAATCATGATTTTTTTCATATTTTTCTGACAATTATTTCTATTTTTAATGAATTAAAAATGATAAAAGCATTAAAAAGAAATAAGAAAATGCATTAAAAAAATTAAAAAGGCAAGAATAAGTCATAGCCATCAGATCTAATGACTGGTTAACTCATCAGGAGAGTTTTAATGAAACGATTCGTTTCATAGATGTTCACATGTGGCTGGTTTGACTAGAGTTCACCCTAGTCTCTAATCTCACACGTCCATGAAAAAAGTAATACAAATCAACACACATCAGCGTGCCACATCATCTGGTCAAGGGTCAACATTCTCAGAATGGATCTCACACGTTAGATTTTAATACCAAGTCCACTCATTCAAGATGATCTAACGGTGCAAACTTCATCTTCAACCTTTTGAACTGCAAACTGAAGGGGGGAAACTCAGGGCGGCCGGAGAAGACTCTGGTCGTCTTCTCCGGCGAGTCCACGGTGGCCAGAACTCAGACAACACAAAACTTCCTAAAAATTACCCAGATCTGCTCGTCTCTCCACCCTGATCATCATGATACACTTCTTTTTTTCATTTTCTCAAGGAATAAACAGATACGAAGAGGAACAGAAATATCACACTTTGGCAAATCATCACCAAACTCCAAATTCTTTCTACCAATCTCTTCTACACCTAACACTGATCAAGAATCCACAAATAAAACTTGATATCCACCAAGATTAAGGCTAAACCGATCCTTCCAAATTTTCATCCATCCTCAAGAAACTTCACCAATGGGTCTCAGATCAAACATAAATCCATCTATGACTTAAGTTCTACCTAACCACATACAATACTTACTCTAATTCATCATCAATAGAGTGTAATCATGAAAAGAAGAAAACCTGGTTTAAGCTTCAGCAAAGGATGATACAACCACCAATCTTTATCCAAAACCGTGCAGAATCACTCCTTGATGATGGTAGAAGCTTCTTCAACCCTCAATTTCCTCAGAAATGCCTCAAATTGTGAAATTCGATTTTCACTTGTAACTAAACTTTTCTAACTATTTATTACCTCTTCAAGCTCATTCCATCACTAAACTTACTCTGAACTCATTCATGAGATTATATAGAACCGTTCTGGGTTGAAATGGGGGCCCAAAACTTGCTTGAAAGTCCAATTCCATTTTCACATTTTTCCCACTTTTGCTTCATGGAAGAGCACGCAAACTGCTCTATTTTACCTTCCAAATAGCTCAAATTCTTTGCTTGTATGGTGGTGATGATGAAGGGTCAAGATTAATTCTCCAATTCCAATCAATGGTGTGTGTTGATCATGTAACTTCATTCTTAAGAAACTTCAAAATTGTCCATGAGATATGCTTCAAATTGGAAATGTAAAAATGCCAAAGTGTTCCAAATGTTATTTACCTTCAAAAAATGCACAAACTTGTAATGTTTTGAACCAAAATGATTTATTTTGTAATTTTCTCATTTTATGCCTTTTAATGCTTCCTTCATGAAAATTTCTTCATACACTCCTCAATCTAATCCATATCAATGAATTCTTGGGTTATGGTTGAAAAAATAACACCATTTTGGACAACTTTCAAGTTGGACAAAATTCCATTCGAGGTGTCTAAGTTGATGAAATTGACCCATAACCAAAAATGGCCTATAATCTCAAATTCCCAAAATACCCTTGTCTTGCAAAGCTCATAACTTGAGTTCTACAAATCCAATCATGGACTTCTAGTACTTTCTAGAAAGCTAAGAAGATAAGGAACAACATTCATGTTGGCCAAAAGTTCATGTGAAACTTCCTTCTAGGGAAAAAGTTTCATGCCAATTGGTTGACTTTCAAGCTCCAAATTCACATTCATCTGATGACCTGTAACTTGTCTGACTCATAACTTGAGTTCTATAAACCCTATCAAGGACTTCTAGTACTCAAATTAAACCTATGATCATGCTATACAATAATCATGTTAGGTTCAAGGTAAGATGAAAATCACATCTTGAGTTATGTGGTCTTGAAGTCAGACACCAAACTAGGGGATTTTACACTGTCAAGCATAGCAACCCTAGCTTAGGAACTCCTCACACTCTTGATTCATGATGAGTTGACCTTGGAATCATCCCTTGGGCATCTTAATACATCAATTCATGATCACATGGCTTTGAAATTAGGTCTCGACCTTCTTCAAATCATCTGTTGACCTAGGGTTGACCAGATGAAACCCTAGTTGTACCAATCTTGGTAATAGCTTCATATCCTTCACATGATGACCTGTCTAGGCTTCAAAATGACTTTCAATACTTCTCATGAGCTCTTTCAAGGCTTCAAGTCCAACTCCATGGATTCAGAATCATCTGATGACCTTCCCATAACCTTCAAGTTAGGAGGCACACATTCTTTTGTCCAACCCTCTCTATGAGGATCTTTAACTTCTTTGATGAGGATATAAACCCTTGAATACTTGAATGAGGATTCTTATATAGCTTCATAGCCTTGTGTAGCCTTTGGTTGGTAGTCATACCTCTTGATCTCCTGCACACATGTCAATGCAATGCAGATGATAATGCTAATATGAATGCAATGAAACACAAGCTAAGTAAAGAAAAGGTTAGGCAAATTTTGGGGTGCAACAAGAGGGCTTTTGTCTCTTTTGAAAATCAATATGGTGTCGGAGTTCTATCTACATTGGTTCAGCTGTACGATCTAGTATACCACTACTTTACATTTCCAAATTATCAGCTCACACCAACATTGGAAGAGTACTTTCATCTGATTGATTTACCTATCACTGATCAAGATCCATTTTTTGGACTGGAAGAAATTCCCAAAGATCAAACCATTGCAAAAGCTACCTCTTTGGAAGAGTCAGATATCCAAGCTCACATGACCACCAAAGAAGGAATTCGGGGTTTACCAGCTAAATTTCTAATGGAGAAAGCCCTATACTTTTCCAGCATAGGAAATATAACTGCTTTCGAGGACGTCTTTGTTCTACTCATTTATAGGTTATTCCTTTTTCCCAACATTGACAACTTCGTCGATATCAATGCTTACAAGATATCTTGATCGAGAATCCAGTCCCAATGTTGCTCGCAAATGCTTGCCACTCAGTACATTTAAAGAATTTGTACAGCGGGGGATGATTACATGTTGTGTACCATTACTCTATAAATGGTTTATTTCCCACTTACCCAAATCGGTTGCTTTTTGGGATCTCAAAAGTGGTATGCGATGGTCGCAAAAGATTATGTCTCTCACCCATTCTAACATAAATTTGTACAATTGGGTCTATGACAGAATAAAAATCATTGACAAATGTGCAAGCTTCCCCAATGTGCCTCTTATTGGTACTAAAGGAGAGATCAATTATCATCCAATATTAGCTCGTCGTCAGCTCGGATACCCGATGAAGGACATACCATATAACATTCATCTGGAAGGTATTTTCTTCAAGGAAGGACAAAATGAAAGAGCACTAAAGAAAGAAATTGTACACGCCTGGCAACATGTTCATAGGAAATGAAGAGAGTCTTCGGGAAGGCCAAACTGCATCTCTGCAGAGCCTTATCTCCGATGGATGCAAACCAGAACCATCAAATTAAAGATGTCTTACCCTCGTCAGGAAGTTTTTCCCCTGAAAGAGTCTATTATCTACTTCATGAATGACACAGAAAAACTTCAGGTCGCTTTCAACAAGGTCCAACGCGAGAAGAACTCTTGGAAGAACAAGTACCAGATTGTCAGCTTGGAACGCACAAAGATCCAAGAACTATTGAAAGAAAAGAATGCTCTTATTGAGATATTAGAGTGACATGTTATAGGAAATCAAGAGGAATATAAGAGTTTACTCTCTCCTTTCACTTGGCAAAGGATCATCGACCCGGTAGCGGTTGAAAGGGTCCGATCAAAGAAGAGAAAAGGGAATCAGCAACCAGTATCTGGACCTTCGTCAGAAATTCCCTAGAATTCATAGGCCTAATTTTCCCTCTGGCACTTTGTAAAAAATGTACTTTTCCCTATAAGATATTGTAATCCCTTGAATTCAATAAAAAGCTTCCATCATTGTATAATATTTGCAACATAATTGTTAAAATTTCTTTTGAAAACAAAACAAAAAAGATCATTCTCGTTTCTCTGCATATCATTCATCATTTTTTTCATTACAAATCTTTTTCATAGAGTCTCACACATGTGTCGCACTTTAGAGTCAAACTATCTCATTTATACAATACTCTGGCTAATCGGCAACAGAAAACGGATGATCTTGAGGAAGAAAATAGAGAGCTAAGAGAGGAGGTCACTACTCTAAAAGAGGGTATGAAGAGACTCAATGACATGATTGAATCCCTGGCAGCAGCTCAGGATCAACCAGCTCAAAGAACGGTAATCTCAGAAATTGTGTCTACACCAACATTTGTGCTACCCATCAGTCTTCCTTAGTACAATATGCCTAAAGGTTTTCCCTGGGACATGCCTTTCAATTTTATACCTGAGGGATACATACCACCGATCACTAAAGACCTAGAAGGCATATCCAGAACCTCCGGACCTGAAGGTTATAAGCTTCGGGTGAATGAAGATGCAAGGGGTATGACAGAGACTCCCGTACCTAAAGGTTATAAACTTCAGGTCACTGAAGCACCAAGAGTTACTGCATTAATGCCTATACCACAACCTGTGATACATACTATCCCAAAGGGATGGATTCTTCAAACCACTCCTGGCTATAATGAAGAAGTATATGAAATAATGAATGAATTCCAAGAAAAGTTCTTGGAAATGCAAAAAGAACTGCATGCCATTCGCAGACAGGACTTGTTTGGCAAAGATGCAGCTGACCTCTGTTTGGTCCCTAATGTAAAAATACCGCACAAGTTTAAAGTACCCAACTTTAAAAAATACAAAGGCAATTCTTGCCCCCAGAGTCATATGATAATGTACGC
This sequence comes from Lathyrus sativus, assembly GCA_963859935.3. Taxonomy (NCBI): domain Eukaryota; kingdom Viridiplantae; phylum Streptophyta; class Magnoliopsida; order Fabales; family Fabaceae; genus Lathyrus; species Lathyrus sativus. Next base: position 490,426,032 of record OZ012736.1, read on the forward strand.
CCGAAAGATGTCTACCCAGACAAAAAATCAACAACTACTAATCCACTACTTCCAAGACAGTTTAACCGGTGTCGCGCTCAAATGGTACATGGGATTAAATCGTGCAAAGATCATTACTTTCAAAGATCTCGGGGCATCTTTTGTTCATTAGTACAAGTACGTACTTTTCGAAAATCACAAAACATGCCCTACAACTTTCATGTTTTAATTATTTCTTGAATCAAAAGGGATCATGGTGAAAACTAGCCTTGAAGTTGACTGAAAAATGGAGTAACAAAGTTGTCTTGAAAATTTTCTAAGTGTTTTGAAATTCTTCCAAACTTTGAAGCTTCATAACTCAAAATCTAAGCATTTTTATGTCATTTTGTAGTAATGAAGAGATCTACAAATTGATATTTGGAACTCACAAAATGGATGTGTCGATTGGAAGTTATGGCCTTTCAAAGTTGGTACCAAAATTAGGGGTTTTCCACACTTAGAAAAATTTCAAGTTGTCTAAGTTTTCTTCTTTTGCAAGAAACTTCTCAAATATTGATTTCTCATGATCAAACTCATTGATTGAACATATATTGATGAAATTTGGCTTGGATGCTCCAATTTGAACCAAAAAACCTAAAAGTCAAAGAATTGACTTTGTTAGATGAATTTTGAACCAGATCAATTTAACTATGTGATCCTTAATGAATTTTCCTCTTGGCACTTCTCAAACATCATAGGTAAGATCCAAAGATGTACATGAACATATGGACTCACTTCTCAAAGCTTGGGATCATGCTTCGGCCAAAAGTCAAAGGCACAATTGACTTTTCCTAATAAAACCCTAATTGGGGGGCATATGAAAATGGGATTCAATGATCTTGCAATGAGGTCAATTAGCACTTGATTCTTGTTGAATATAGGCTCCTTGAATGTATGGGAACTTATTTTGATGATGATCAACCCAAAACTTTGACTGATCAAACAATAGTCCTCTTGATTCCAATGATGCAAAACCTTAATTCAGATGAACTTCAATAACAACAAGCTTGAAACAAAGTTAAGGTTATGAAATAATGCTAGATGATATAGAATGATAATAGAATCTAGGGGTCAAAATTTGGAGTATGACAAGGGGGCTAGGAGGTAGTAGTGGCTGGAGCGGCCAGTTGTGAATTGGTTATGTGAGGCTAGTATTGGTACAATAATTATTTTGTGTGGGACCTATTGTGAGGGTTAGCACAGCACTTGGAAAGGCTAGTATGGAATCGTTTTGGCTTCGGAAAGTTTAGAAGACCTACAAGGCTTTCTAGCTGAAAGTCACATGCGTTTGACTCCTGAAAACTTGGTTGAGAATTTTATTTTTTTATTCATAGCTTGTAGCACTTGTGGTTTATTGTGACGTTAATTTCTCAAATGCAAATGGGCTTATACAAAATAGTGATGGGCTTTTTTGAAATGTTTGTAACAAGTGGACTTTTGTAGAGTTTTATGACCTCGCCATTTTTTTACATTTTGTACTATGGACTTTGAACACTTTAGTGTAAATGGACTTAGGCTTTTTGAATAATTTGAATGAACTTGTATTGTGTTTTTTTTGTAAGACATGGTATGAACGGGCTTATGGACATGGACTCTAAAAATGGGTTTGGAATTTAATATTGATAATATACTTGGATATAATGGATAAAATGGGAATGGAGAATATGGATATGGATAGATTCGGTTACGAATTACTCTTCCACTAACTTTTCAACAACACATCTGCCACTTAACCTATAAATCTATGAACACAACCTGCCCAGTTTGAATCAATGCCAATTGGATCACAAATGGACCACAATCTTTTCACTATGAAAACATATTCACTTATCACAACTGGATAGCCTGACTCACAAACAAATGACTTGAATAGGTATTATGTAACACCCCCTTTCTATACCCCCAAATTAATACATTTAATCAATTAGGCACTTAGAAAATTCATTTCATCAGAGTTTAATTAAAACATGGTATATAAGAGGCGCATCACATTATCATGAAATTAAACACATACGATACCTGCTCACAATAGATATGCAACAATGGGTAACCCACATCTCAATATTTAGAATAAAAGCGGAAACATCCAAATATTGAATCGATCACATTAATAAAAGCATATACAACCATCAGTTAATTCATGCTTTACAACATATTCACAGCAGATACATACACATATGTATCACAAAAGAATCAAAACAAAATAGCCCCAAAGGAGTCAAAGGCTTCCTAACTACCTAGATGTTACATATCAGAGCCATTGACCAAAAAGAATGAAGACATCGCTTCACAAAAGAACCTCCAGCTTCCTACTCTGCAATGCCTCATAGAGCATTATAAAACAGCAGAAGGGTGAGAAACAATATCATAACAGTTAATGCATAAAATTGTATATATACATATATCCATAATTGTATAAGTTATACTCAAATTATGTTCTCACCACATTAAGCATATATAAATAATCACGTCTCTACACATACACATGAACATTTACTATATGTTTCTCCAAACAATCATATATAACATACACAGTTATATTCATTCAACCAATGCATCATACACAGATGACTCATGCAACTCATAGAGACCGACACACGACTCTATGCAGATGCAAATGCGGTACCGACTCATTCCAACAGATTCTCTAAGGAATCGAGTATTCAGCAGATCCTCCACGGGATCAAGTATTCAGCAGATTCTCCATGGAATCAAATATTCATCAGATTCTCCACGGAATCGAATATTCAGCAGATTCTCCACGAAATCAAATACTCAGCAGATTCTCCACGGAATCAAATACTCTAGTCAATCCTCCAAGGGATTACATGCTATGACCGATTCTCCGAGGAATCACACAATGCAACCGATTCTCCAAGGAATCAAATGTAACCATCGTATCATACGAGGTTCTGCAAATCCTCCGAGGGATCAATCAACACACAAATGCATGCTAAGATGCTTCACAATGCAAATCCTCTGAGGGATTCATTCAACACAAAAATGCATACTATGCTCACAAACATACTCATTGCATTTATCACATACATCGCATATATCTATCATGCATTCACATTATGCACCATCTCACACATGGTTTACACACATATCAGCCTATCAATGCGTTTCTATCCAAATCAAGCAAATACACAAGATTATCAAACATTCAAGATTCACCATTGGCTCTACAATCTAGGATTCACGCCTTTCGGCCACCCACAGCACGACATATCGAAACAGTTCACACATCAATCATTCATATAGGCATTAATCATAATTGAATCGGCCAAAAATCATGCTATGAATAAATAGCAAAACAATTAACACTGTCAGATTCGCCAACCTTCGCCTGGCGAAGCCACGCAGCGAATGCTCGCTGGCATTCGCCTGGCGAACTCCCCAGCAAAGTCCACTGGGAGTAATTCTGGAATTACTCGCTGAGACTCGCTACACATTCTCCTGGCGAACCTTCGCCAACTAACCTCGCCTGGCGAACTTGCCAGCGAATACAGGGTGTTGCTTCTGACTTGCTTCGCTACAGCTCGCTGGGCTTCGCCTGGCGAAGCTTCGCTGCCATTCTCCTGGCGAGCCTGCGAAGACAGAACTTCCATGGCTGTCTCAAGAGCCCAAACTCCACAAAATCAACCGATTAAATCCAAACCAGTCTCAGTGGCACAACCCAACCATCACCCGACTAAACTACATCGTCTAATCCGAGTTCCAACCGATTAAAACCTCATTCTACTCACAAAACCAACTTCTAACCTAAGTGGAAAAAGAGTAGAAACTCTACAAAATCCAAACACATACACATACAATCATACACATTAAAGAGATGATAGAGTTTCACACCCTTACCGATCGATTGCAAGCTTTGGTGATGATTCCTTGATGATTCTAGGTTTTCCTCTCCACTTTCTCTTCTCTTTCCCTTCTCCTCTTTTCTTTCTCTTGTTTTTCTTCTTATGTTACTATCTTTATTTCTTTCCCTCTCTTATTCTATTTCTATCTCTATTTCTTTCCTCTCAAATTCTTTCCAACTCTTACCAATCAATTCTCACACTAAATTGCTAAATGTCTAAAATACCCTTTTTACTCTAATTCCCCGAAAACTCTCTGAATCGGTAAAGATAGATAAAATAAGCAAACACCACATAATAACATATAATCTCTCAATTTAAAACAAACATCAATTAAATAAATTAAAAGACTCAACAATTAATGGGAATTCAGAATCGGGGCGTTACAACTCTCCCCCACTTAAGAAATTTTCGTCCTCGAAAATATCACCTGATTCAAACAACTCTGGATGCGATTCTCGCATCTTGCTCTCCAACTCCCAAGTCATGTTGCCTTCTGCGGCACCTCCCCAAGACACTTTCACAAGCGCAATATCCTTGCCTCTTAGTTTCTTAACTTCACGGTCCAAAATACTAACCGGTAAAACTTCAACTGTAAGGTTATCTCTTACTTCAACTTCATCCATCGGGATCACATGTGACGGATCCGGAACATACTTCCGAAGTTGCGAGACATGGAATACATCATGCAAATTCGAAAGGTTTGGAGGTAACGCCACACGATACGCCACAGCACCAACTCGTGCGACAATCTGATACGGACCAATAAAACGAGAAGTCAACTTTCTCGACTTCAAAGCACGACCCACACCCGTAACCGTTGTAACTCTCAAAAACACATGGTCGCCCTCTTGAAACTCGAGATCCTTTCTCCTTTTATCATGATAACTTTTCTGTCTACTCTGAGAAGCTCTCATCTTTTCCCGAATAAATTTCACCTTTTCCGTCGTTTGCTGTACCATTTCTGGACCAACTACCGACTTTTCACCTGTCTCATGCCAACACAGAGGTGTTCAACATCTCCGACCATATAAAGCCTCAAATGGCGCCATACCAATACTTGGATTTAAAAAACTGTCATATACATTGCATTAACATTATCTTTTGCAAAATGATTTGTTTTACTTGTGAGTAAGCACTTGACATCAGGAGAGTTCCAACAGTGGAAAGTTCGATCGAGATAAGATGCGGAACGCCTGAGTAGTCCATTGAGCAGGGGCAAGGCATATCAAATGATCATCAAAGGAGTCCGCCATTTCCTAAGGTCCGTTAATCTGGGGTGTTGCACCCTAAAATTTGCCCAACCTTATTCACTTGGTTTATGTTTCAATGTCATTAGCATTTGCATATAGAGTCATGTACATAGACCAACCATCTGCATAGCATAAGCATAGCGAGTCATTCAACAGGGGATCAATCATTATTCTCATCTCTAGAGGCCTAGCAAGAGGTTATTATCCTAATTCCATCCTACTCAAGTCATCAGGAAAGAATTTGAAAGCAAAGAGTTCAGCAGATCAAGCCTTGAGTCCATCTCCTAGCTGAGGGTGTCTGAGGATCAACAAGAGGGTTATGAGCTATGAAATGAAGACATGGAGAGCATCTAGACATTTTGAGAGACTTAAAAAGTCATTTGGAGAAGGAAACAAGTCATTGATGAGAGCACAAGAGCTATAGTTGAAGACAGTCAACTAGGGTTCCATCTGGGTCAACCCTAGGTCAACCCTAGGTCAATTGACTGACTTAAGAGGGCATTCAAGTCTATTGGAGAGATGTGGGGGTCAATATTGAACATATGAAGAAGGATATGGAGATATGACAAGGAGAATTCAAGAGAAATCAAGGAGAAGAGGAGTTACTAAATTAGGGTTTCTCTGTAAAATCCCCTAGTTTAGGTCAAATTTCCAAGCAAGATAAGTCAAAATGCTAGCTTCAAATGGCTTCTTGGCCAACATGAAACTTGTAGAGGGTCTCAAGACCTTTAATTTGAGTGGTGGAAGACCTCAAGGAGATTTATAGAACTCAAGTTATGGTCCTTACAAGTTACAGGTCATCTGGGGTGTCTGAATTTTTGTCTGTGAAAGTGACTTGACTTCCAAGCTAGTTTTGCCCCTCAAGGAGATTTCAAATGAATTCTTGGTCAACACAAGAATTGTTCCTCATTGTCTTAGCTTTCTAGAATGGTATGGCATGCTTTCATATGATGTGGAGAACTCAACTTATGGTCTTGACAAGCAAAGGGTATTTTGGGCATTTGTGAATTACAGGTCATTTTAACCTATACCCAAAACTCATACAAGGAGGCCTCAAATGGAAAAACTTACAACATCAAACTTGCTCCAAATGGGATTTTAAGTCAAGAAAGAAGACCATGTAAGTTTGGAAATGCTTGTAACTCATGCTTGTAGAAATGACCTAAAAAAGGCATAAATTTAATACATGAAATGTCCATTTTTGGGAATTTTATACTACATGATCAAAATGGGGCAAGTGACATATCATTTTGACTAGAAAACATATTTTGTGATCATTGGCATTATTAGATTTTGGATTTGAGGTCATAATTTGGGACTTGCCATGGATTGCTTATAATTCAAGTTACATATCCACCTCACATAAGGGATTAACACACAAGCTTGCAAGGCTTTTCAACATGTTCAAAATACCATTTGGGGAGATTTTCAATTAATAATCATGGGCTGTAACAAGGAGAACTTGGAATGAACTATGCATAGCATGAAATGAAAAAGTCATGACATGAGAAACTCAATTTCTCATAAGAAGAGTCCAGTTGGTTCTAGATGATTCTAACATCATCTATATATGGATTGGAGTGTGCTCAGATGCAGGGGTTAGAGAGAATTGCTGCAGAAAGAGAGATTGAAATCCAAGTTCCTCCATAGCAAGTCATTCTCCAATTTCTCATTTCCTCTCCATTCTGTTCAATTTCTTGATCTGGTTCAGTTCTATCATCATCATTGAAGGTGTGGCAATCAAAATCAGAGGGAATTCAAGGCCAAATCGTGTTCTGTACCTTGAGTTTGGCAGCTTGCAGCTTCAGATCCATTTCCAAGATTCAGAGCTTTTCAACCTTCCTTTTTGCATACAGAAGCTAGAAGATGGATCACTGAATGATTCTGGAGGAATTCAGGCATTGATTTGAAGAATTCTACCATCTGTGCATCTCATTTCACCAGGTTTGTAAATTTCTTCGTGCACCTTAATCTAAGTAGAATTAATTAGAATTAGTAGGTTAGAATGGTTAGAAATCATTAGGGGAAGCTTTCTGGAAAGTTAGAGATGATTTGGTGATGATTTTGTTAGAGGTACCATTTCTGTGTGGACCAAGAACTCCCTCGATATTGAATGATAATCTTAGTTCTTTAGGGGGAAATGATCTAGGTGAAGAGAGGAACATGCCTGTGCCTTTAATTTTGAAGATAGTGAGAATCAGTTCTTGATCTTTTCTTGGAGGTAGCTATCGGATTTAGGGTTAGAGGAGATTTCAGTTAGTTGTGACACCATGGTTGGATTCCTGGTAAGTTTTGGAGCGGATTTGATTTTTATGTGTTGACGTTTCATGGAGAATCGAGGGAGTTAGGGTTTGAAGCAGGTGGAGTGTTCATCCATGGAGTTCCCTCCAAGCCCTGAACCAAGGAGGAAGATGATATTTTCACCCTCAGATCACCTTTTGACCAGTTGACTGACTTTGGATCCAACGGCTGATGTTTAAACTTCGTTTGTGAGGGAAAGCTGAGCTAAGACCAAACGCGGCGTTTCACTAATTGGGGGGTTGGGCTCAGAGCGCTATCCACACCCCCCATGTTATCAGGCCCAATTCTTTGAACGTGCTTTTCTGCTTTTCTCACCCCCTCCTTCATTTCATTTCTTTTTATTTTCTTATTTCATTTCATTATTTTACCAATCTTCTAAAATTCATAAATAATTCATAAAAAATGCTTTTTAATTCATTCTTTTTACCATGTTTTCATTAAAATGTCTAGAATATTATAGAAAAATAAAATTTCATTTTTACTTTTATTTCATATTTTTTACATATTTTCTAAATAAATGTCATAATAAATAGTTACATTTCATGCATCATTTTTATGATTTTTGTTCTCTCACATGCTTTGATATTTTTTGATCATTCCTTTCATATTGTTTAGATGAGATATTAAGCTTGTAGAAATATTTTAGTTCCCATTTTTAGGAGTTAATTTTAGGTGATTAATAAGTGCTTGAATATCATGAACAAAACTAGGGTTTAGGTGACAACTTAGGAGTTTAATTTCATTCCCCTTAGGACTTAGGATTTAAATAAATTAGTTATGGGACTATATGGGCTATGGGTAGCTATTAGATCCCTTAGAGAAAAGTCAGGATTCCCCTACTGCTATTATTACTATCTGTATATCTGCTGTCTGGTGTGGTGTGCCCTCTGGGGATTGTTGATTGTTTGATTGGGTATTGGGCTTGTCTGGGGCCCTGGGGAAGCTGAAGATTTGTGGAGATGAAGCTATTGGAGATTCAAGGACTGAAGATCAACTGTCAGAGTTGAGGATGAGTTTCTTGCTATCAGTTGCTGAGGAGACTAGGGTTTAGGAGCTAGGCAGAGCTCTAGATTAGAATGATTGTTTCTCAAACATGGATTGCCTTGTCTGCATCCATTCTTCTCTGTGATTCAGAGTCTCTCTAAGACACTCACCCCCTTCCTTTGGAAGGCTTGGTGATGGTGTCTATGAGATAGAACTCTTGAGAGAAAATGTCTCTTGTGTTAGAAGCAGTCTGTTCACCACCTTTGGTAGTCAGCTGATTGCTTAACACCCAATTCACTCTTGTGACTGATCCCTCATCCAGGAGGTTTGAGCTTGAAGAAAAGCCATTGCAGATGGAAGACTGATGATCAAAGCCCTTGTTTGAAGGCCATGAAGATGGGGATTGATGCTTGTTGAAGCCTGTAGCTGATTGGAGAGTGCTTGAAGCCAGATGTTGATTCAGAGCTACTGATGCTGCTTCTTTTGCTGTTGTATTTCATTGTTGATGTATTGATTGGTTTCCTGACTGTATTGTTTGCTGTTTACCCTGCTGGGTTGAAAGTGAAGCCTGTTCACTTTCGCCTATTGTTTTCTAGGTTCGAGGTTGAGTGGGACTCCCTTGCCTCGCTCGTGCTGTTGCATCCATGCATTTTACTGCTTTATTATATCTGTTATTGTTTCTGTTTCTGCCTATCCCGTAGGATCTCTGTTTCTCTCTGTGCAAGAGAGGAGCATGATAGACACTAGGTCTTAACCCATGCATGATAACATTAGGTTAGTTTGTTTCCCTTCGCAACCGTAGGTTAGAGTTCTGTCTCTTTCTTTCTCAAAACAAACAGAAAAACACATAAAGATTTCAAACACAATAAAAGACACTTCTTTCGTAAAAGAATGTGAACTCATCAAAACGTCATTTTTGTCCGCTTGGACTGCTAATCAGAAAAACCTTTTTCAGAAGGAATAAAATCAACCAAGACAAGCTTGTGTCGTACGTGGCCCGAACTACGTTTGCTCTGATCTTTCATGCTGTATGAAAGTACGTAGGCATAGGATGCGATATCCTAGCGAGCAACCTTCCCCTCCTTTCCCGTAGGTAGGCGAACTACGTTGACTCTGATTTCTCGTTCCAGGCGAGAATACGTAGGCATAAAGTGCGATACTTTGCCGAGTCATTTTTATTTTCATTTTATTTTCTTTTTAACCCTTGACCTATAGTTTAGATAGAATAACAATCCATACCCGAAAACAAGCGTGGATCCCGTCGAGTACGACGGACGTGAGGGGTGCTAATACCTTCCCCTTGCGTAACCGACTCCCGAATCCAGGTTTTGGTTGCGACGACCATACCTTTCCCGTGTTGTGCGAGGTTTACTCTGAGCGTTTCCTTTCCCTCCCGTGGGATAAATAACGCACGGTGGCGACTCTTCTGTTCAGCCGGCGCCGATTTTCGCAGTAGCGACAGCTGGCGACTCTGCTGGGGATCCAACGTCCCCTGGCTGCTAAGGACTGCGACGGTCCTTATGCATTTGGGATCCAACGTCCCTTGAGAGAGTCAATCCTAGCGCTTGTTTTCCCGTCGAGGATTTTGCATGGAGTTATTGTATATTTCTAACCCTGTATTTTTCAGCTTTATATATATTGTTTATTATTGCTGTATCTGGGGTGTGACGGGTGTTCTGATATTGAGAGATAAGCCGGACCTGGGCTTGAGTGCACCTAGAATTAGAGTAGAAATTAGTGGGCGCCCGCTTGCTTTGCTTGCTTTGGTGTCCCATGAAATCTACACTCAGACGAGGTTCCTCTGGTTGGCCTCCTGCCCCTTCCTTTGGTTGGCGTGGGTTGCTGGTTAGTTGGATTGTCGACTCTGGGGACCGATCATTTGGAAATTGGCTGAGTGAGGCCTCTTCAGGAATTGATGATGCCACTCCTTCTGGGAATCGTATCATCAACCCTGAAAGTCTGTGACGCCGACGACCGCATAGGATGCCGTACCTTGTGCCAGTTATAGGGCCACCCACCTGTGAGGGGATTCAGGGTTATGCAGGTAACTAGACCTCCAGACTACCGGTTATTTCTTGATCAGAGATCCTGGTTATTTATGGAGAGGTTTGAGGTCTGTCAGAGACCATGTGGAGATTTATTCTGAGGTCTGTCAGAGACCAAGTGGAGGTGTGTTATGAGGTCTGTCAGAGACCAATTATGGATGTGATTTGAGGTCTATCAGAGACCAGTGAGTTATGATTTGAGGTCTGTCAGAGACCAGTGTTGGAGTTCTATTTTTAGGTCTATCTGAGACCAGGGTTTGATGACTTCTGGATGGTCTATCTGAGACCTTTCTTGATTGGGTTTAGGCTATTCAGCTACAGCTTTGGTCCCCGTTGAATGTTACTTGCATTGCATCCCTGCATATCCATTATCATTTGCATTTCACTAACGTGTGTCTGTGCTGCAGGTACATTTGCATTTCCCTAGTTCTAGTACCCAGACTTCTGAGTGTTTGATCATGACTAGCTTAAGGAGAACGGTTGCTTACAAATTGCCTACGCCTGATATTGTTCCTTTACTGGGGTTGATCTCTCTTGCTGATGAGGGTGTTCGTAGGAGTTTCCGGATGAGCTATGGTAGATTATTGAGATTGGTGTGCAAACCTACAGAGGTAGAGTTAGATGGGCTGTATGCTTTGTTGCAATTCTACGACCCTGCTTTGAGGTGCTTCACGTTCTCTGACTTTATTATGGGACCAACTCTGGAGGAATACGCTGAGTATGTTGAGCTGCCTGTGCAGAACCAGGTTCCATTCATTCATTATGATGCCAAACCTAAGCCGGAGGAATTGGCCAAAGCCTTGCATGTGGATGCTTCTGAACTTGTGACTACTGTTTCCCGTGGAGTTCCAGGCTTCTCATTTCAGTTCTTAGTTGGTAAAGCCCAAGAGTACGCCAAGAATGGGTGCTGGGTTGCTTTCAATGCTGTGTTGGCTTTGTGCATCTATGGCATAGTACTATTCCCCAATATACCTGATTTTGTGGATTTTGATGCTTTCTACTTGTTTGCCGCTGGTAATCCTGTACCTACCTTACTCGGAGACCTCTATCACTCACTGCATTACAAGAATGAGAAGGGAAGAGGGAAGAACGTTCATCTGTGTGTACCCTTGTTGAGTATGTGGTTTGAGAGTCATCTTCCTAAGAGAGGATCTGCTGCCGAGACTACAGTTCCAGTTGGTTGGCCGGAGCGTTTGATGAGGCTATCGTCGGAAGATATGGAGTGGTTTGATAGAGACCTGTTGGGATCTGAGCTCATCTTTAGCTGTGCTGGTTACCCTAATGTGCCATTGATTGGAAGGAAAGGGTGTATCAACTACAACCCTTCTCTATTCATTCGCCAGTTCGGATATGCGCTGAAGGATCCACCTCAGAAGGAGGAAGTACAGGAATCTCTGTACTTCACTGGTGACGTGAAGGGGGAGTTATTAGCCAAGTTGCGACATGCTTGGACGCGTATTAACCGCAAAGGGAAGCCGTTGTTAGGAAAGAATGACTGTCAGGCCTATGCACCTTATAGAGTTTGGATTCAAGAGAGGGCTAGTCAGTTGAAGATGCCATTTCCAGATGCACCAATTCTTGATCCTATTCCGGTAGAAGAGCCGATCACTGTTTCTAGGGAAGTCTATGAACAGGTTGTGAAGGAGAAAGAAGCCCTGGTGAAGATTAACGAAGGGTTAGAGCAAGAGTTAGCCCAGGCACGCAGCGAGAAGAACAAAGCCGTATATGCTTTCCAACAACAGATTGAGCTGGTAAACAGGTTAGGAGCTGAGTTGACCGAGGAAAAGAAGAAGCGTGAACGTCTGGGGCAAGAGTTCAGAAGTTCCCATGACATGCTGGAAGCCAAAAAGAAAGCGCTCGACGCGGCACACCGAGAGATATCTTCTTGCAATAAGACTTGGAATGCTACACTCACTAACAACAAGAAGAGGGAAGATAAGCTGAAGCAGCAAATTTCCGACCTCGAAGAGAAGTTGAAGTCTAGCATCAAGAGGTGTGAGGAGGAAGTGATGAACCGGTATAGTGTCCAGCATGCACTGAACAAGGCAATCAAATCCAGAGATGAAGCGGTATCTCAGAAGCGAAAGCTAGAAGATTGCTTCGGAGAAGCAACATGGGAAGAAACTGCTGAAGACGTACGCCGTGTCCTTAAGAAGAGAAACCAGCTTGTTGAAGGGCTGCTTGATCGACCAAGCCATCCGGAGACCAAGAAGTTGATAGAGGAGTACCAGACTTTGGGGAGGATTTGATCATCCCATTATTTGTATGCTTTATTTGCATAGTGCTGACCATCACCAGGATTGTTGGTTGAGGTCATGCCTTCTTTGTACTCTCAGTGATATTGTACCCTGGGCTTATTGATTCTCTCTGTTATATATGAGGCTTTCTATGATTCAGCTCCGGTATTCTTATTGTCAATATTGTCACTGCACCGGCACCTTCGCACTAGAACTGGGGGAATGAACTTCCCTAATGCACAGACACATTGCATTGCATTCATATTCATATTGCATAACAGGTAATCTTTGAACGGTGTCTTATCTCTTGTTCTGTATCAGGTACTTAACAGGATTCCAGATCAACATCCGCACCGCTATTCTACACGATCCAACTGTCGGAAAGTCATGGACCAGATTCAGAATGAGATGCAGGATGTACGCGAGAAGCTCGCCCTCTTCATGCAGACCATGGAGGCTATAGCAAAAGGGCAAGAGAATTTGCAGGCCATGGTCCAGCCTCTGTTGGCTCGCAACGCTGGACATGGTAACGAAGATCATCAGTCTGTCCGGGTTGATACTGCTCATGGAGATGGCACTCCAACGCCAGTGGCTCCGCCTGTCGTCAATGTGAATGCTGCTAACGTCAACCACGCTACCACTGCTGTAAATGGTAACGTCGGAGCTGGAAATGAAACTGCTGTCCACAACGCTGGGCTGGGTGATGTCAATGTGGGAGATAATCTCGGAGGCAATGGCTTTGTCAACGCTGGGTTCGGATTTAACGATCAGGGATTCGACAACACTGGCAAGTATGGCTTTAATGCTCAAGGCTTTGGGCAAGATGGTTATGGTATGGTCAATCAGGGCTACGGAGGTTTTGGAAACGGAAACGGTGCTGGTTTTATGGCTGGAGGTCCTGTTGGAGGTGTTCAAGGGTACGGCAACAGAGGCCGAGTTCCAGGGATGAATCAAGTCAGAGCTGGACGTAATAATGCGTATGATGGATACGGGGCTGGAAACGGTATGTGGCAAGAGGATCAACAGGAGGACGCCTTCTCTGGAGGGGGCTTTGAAGGGCCGATGGATGATTCTCAAAAGATTAGAATGCTGGAAGAGCAAATGAAGGGAGTCTTAAATCAGAGTGCTGTGGGTCTGGACATGGCAACAATGGGCTTGGTACCTGGGCTGAGGGTGCCAATCAAGTTCAAAGCGCCTGCGTTCGATAAGTACAAAGGAGATACATGTCCGAAAGTGCATGTACGAGCTTACTACAGAAAGATGTCAGCATACTCCACTGACGAAAGAATGCTCATGCATTTCTTTCAGGATAGTCTATCGGGGCCTTCCTTAGAGTGGTACATGGGGTTGGAGCCCACTGATATCAAGACTTGGAAGCAATTAGCAGAGGCGTTTGTAGCCCATTACAAATATAACAGTGACCTGGCACCCAATCGGGTCCAGTTGGCCGGGCTTTCGCAGAAGAAGGGGGAGAGTTTTAAAGAATACGCGCAAAGGTGGCGCGATATGGCTGCCAGGGTCCGTCCTCCTGTGGAAGATAAAGAAATGAACGATATGTTTGTCGGCACATTCACCGGGCTGTTTCATGATATGTTGTTTCATACTTCTCTGGCAAGTTTTTCAGATCTGATTTTAATGGGTGAAAAGATTGAGCGGAACATTAAGCAAGGAAAGTTCCAAGTTGACGAGTCAGCTGCATCTGGCAGCAATAGGAAAGCTTATGGTGGGCGCCGTCAGGGCGAAGCTAGTGCTGTATTTGGAGGCCGAGGCCGAGGCCGAGGCAGGGGAAGAAATCAATATCGTCAACAGCAGCAAGTGTCGAGTGTCACTATCCCTTATCAGCAACAACCAATCCAGCAACAACAACCGGTTCAGCAGCAGCCAATGCCACAGCAGCAGCAGCCTCAGCAGGGGGCACAGCAAGCTCAGAGAAGATTCCAGGGTAATAAGCCGAGAAGGGTGTTCGAGAAGCCTCCCTCTAACTATGCTGATTTATTGCAGACCTTGTTGGGATTGAATCTGGTAGAAAAAAGAACCTTGGCACCGATAACGGGAACTCCCCCGTTCGGCTATGATGCAAATAGGCGCTGCGAGTTTCATTCTGGGGCCCCGGGCCATGATATTGAAGGTTGTCATGCTTTTAAGCACGTTGTGCAGGATCTCTTGGACAACAAGTCTATCAACTTCGGAACGACCGGTGCAAATATAGTCCAGAAACCCATGCCCAATCATGGGGCCAACCCCGTGCTGACTGAGGAAGGTCTGAAGCTGATTATGAATGTTGAGGATTTAAAGACGCCGCTGAGCGAAATAAAAAGCCGACTGTTGCAAGGAGGTGTTTACCCGGGTTGTAATGAGTACTGTTTAGATTGTTGGGCCCTGTCTGGGGGGTGTGAGGATCTGAAGAAAGGCATTCAGGCCTTGATTGATGATGGTGTATTGCAGTTTGATAGAACAGCAACTGATGAGCCGGCAGGGGCAGTAGTGGATAATCGGAGTGATGTTGCCACAGTGACAATTCCTAGGAAGACGATCACTATTTCAGCACCAGCTCAGCGACCACCGATTACTATAACTAAAGCCGGGCCAATCCCGTATGAGAGCACGAAAGCGGTCCCATGGTCATATGGGCTAGAGGTGTATTGTGACGGGATTAAAATCGATGTTAACAAGCCGTCAGCGGAGGTTGTGGATAATGTTGTGGGTTCAGGAGGCATGACAAGAAGCGGCAGGATCTTTATATCTCCTGAAGTAGAAGCCGAAAGGCTAGCGAAGGGAAAAGGGAAAGCGGTGGAGAATGTTCCGGTTCAAGTAAATGAAAAAGAAGCAGCATCTAAGGATGTCGAAGAATTCATGCGCTTAATTCGGAAAAGCGATTATAAAATTGTGGAGCATCTGCAGCAAACACCGTCCAAAATATCTATTCTGTCATTGTTGTTGTGTTCGGAGGCCCACAGGAACGCTTTGCTGAAAGTCCTGGACACTTCTTTTGTACCACAGGATGTCTCCGTGAACCAGCTAGAAGGAGTATTGGCACACGTGAATGCAGGCCACAGTCTGGGCTTTACTGATTTCGATTTGACTCCGAAAGGAAGGGATCATAATATGGCATTGCATGTATCTGTTGAGTGCAGAGGGTCGACAATGTCGCACGTATTGGTTGACACCGGGTCGTCTTTGAATGTGCTGCCTAAGAAGGCTATGATGAAGCTGGATGTTCGAGGAATTTTGTGCACACCAAGTGATTTGGTAGTCAGAGCGTTTGACGGCACGCGGAGAACAGTCTTCGGATCAATTACATTGCCTCTGCAAGTGGGGCCGGAAGTGTTTGCAACGGAGTTTTATATCATGGATATACAGCCTGCGTACAGCTGCTTGCTGGGAAGACCTTGGATTCACGGGGCAGGGGCAGTCACGTCAACCCTGCATCAGAAGTTAAAGTATATGGTCGGAGACAGTGTAGTCACCGTGTGCGGAGAAGAAGACATCCTGGTCAGCCATCTTTCTTCGTTCAAATATGTGGAAGTCGACGGGGAGATCCACGAGACGCCATGCCAGGCATTCGAAGGTTTGCGCATAAAGGACAAGAGTCCCGGGCCAAGCAAAGCGCCAGAGATAGCTGTTTCTTCGTATAAAGAGGCTCAAGCGCTAGTAAAAGCAGGAGAAGCCAAAGGCTGGGGCAAAGTATTGGACATTCCGGTGAAGATGGACCGGTTCGGACTGGGGTACCGACCGTCGTCATCAACTCCTTCCGTGGGGGCCCCTCATTTCAGAAAGTCAATCACCATCTCTGCCAGTGGAGTATGCCATGAATCTGTCAATGCTGCTTCAGAATCCGATGAAGGGGACAGCGACTGTGATATGGATGCCTGGATTCAGCCAAGCACGCCAGGACAAGGACTATGCAACTGGTCCATTCAGGAGCTTGTTCCTGTGACCTTTAAACAGTAATGCTTTGCTTTATTAATTGTTGAACAATCTGATGTCTTGCCCGGGGCATCAGGATTTGCTTAGGGCTGTGTTGTTATAAACATTGCTTCGTTAATCATTAAATAAATGGCGTTTTTCATGTGTAAATACTGTAATCCCTGTCTTTCTTGTTTTGTATTTTTTCAATAAAATGGCAATGTGGTTATCCGCTTTATACGCATTTTGAAGCACTTAACCCTTCCTTTTGCAGGATAACATTTTCAGATGACATCCTTGAACCACCTATGACTCGTCCCGACTTCGAGCACCCGGTACTCCAGACCGAAGAAGAGGCTGTCGAAGATAGCGACGTTCCTGAAGAACTGTCTTGGTTGGTGAAGCAAGAGGAAAGAGCCATTCTGCCTCACGACGAGGTTATCGAGATTATCAATTTGGGGTCGGAAGGGGTTGAGAAGAACATTCGTATCGGAGCCGCACTGCAGAGTGATATCAAGCGAAAACTGGTTGAAATGCTCCGAGAGTATAATGATGTATTCGCTTGGTCGTATCAAGATATGCCAGGGCTCGATACTGATATGGTTGTGCATCGCCTGCCACTAAAAGAAGACTGCCCGCCCGTCAAACAAAAACTTCGCAGAACTCGACCAGATATGGCAATGAAGATCAAAGAGGAGGTTCAGAAACAGTGGGACGCTGGTTTCCTGGCTGTGACGAAGTATCCCTCATGGGTTGCTAACATCGTGCCAGTGCCAAAGAAAGATGGCAAGGTTCGAATGTGTGTGGATTACAGAGATTTGAATAAAGCAAGCCCAAAAGACGATTTTCCACTTCCTCATATTGACGTATTAGTTGATAATACCGCTCAATACTCCGTATTCTCCTTCATGGATGGCTTTTCAGGCTATAATCAAATTAAAATGGCGCCAGAGGATATGGAGAAGACTACTTTCATAACGCCTTGGGGAACATTTTGCTATAAAGTGATGCCCTTTGGTTTGAAAAATGCTGGGGCAACATATCAGCGTGCGATGACAACTCTTTTTCACGACATGATGCATAAAGAGATTGAAGTTTATGTTGACGATATGATTGCCAAATCCCAGACGGAGGAAGAGCATCTGGTGAATCTGTTGAAGTTGTTTAAAAGGCTTAGGAAGTTCAGGCTGAGGCTGAACCCTAACAAATGCACCTTCGGGGTGAGATCGGGTAAACTGCTGGGGTTTATCGTAAGCGAAAGAGGAATAGAGGTCGATCCTGCTAAAATAAAAGCGATTCAAGAAATGCCGACGCCTAAAACAGAGAAAGAGGTGCGCGGGTTTTTGGGGAGATTGAACTACATTGCCCGGTTCATATCTCACCTGACTGCTACGTGCGAACCATTATTCAAGTTGCTAAAGAAAGATCAAGCTGTAACGTGGAACGATAATTGTCAAAAGGCGTTCGATAAAATAAAGAAGTATCTGCAGGAGCCTCCTATTTTGATACCCCCAGTGGCAGGGAGACCCTTGATAATGTATTTGACGGTTCTTGAGGGAAGCATGGGTTGCGTTCTCGGTCAACACGACGAGACGGGGAGAAAAGAGCATGCAATCTATTATTTGAGTAAGAAATTTACAGACTGTGAATCTCGATACTCAATGCTGGAGAAAACTTGTTGCGCGCTAGCCTGGGCCGCCAAGCGTTTGAGGCAGTACATGCTGAATCATACAACCATGCTCATCTCGAAGATGGATCCGATCAAATATATATTCGAAAAGCAGGCGTTGTCAGGTAGAATTGCCAGGTGGCAGATGATCTTGACTGAGTATGACATTCAATACGTCTCGCAAAAGGCTATAAAAGGGAGTGTGTTGTCTGAGTATCTGGCGGAACAGCCTATTGAAGAGTATCAATCGATGAGATTTGACTTTCCTGACGAGGATATCATGTATCTCAAGATGAAGGATTGCGAAGAGCCGTTACCAGACGAAGGACCAGAGCCGGGGTCCAAATGGCAGATGATATTTGACGGAGCTGTGAATGCTTACGGTAGCGGAATAGGGGCAATTATCACTACGCCGCATGGGTCGCACATCCCGTTTACTGCCCGATTGACCTTTGCTGTTACCAACAATGAGGCCGAATACGAAGCTTGTATAATGGGGCTTGAAGAAGCCATTGATTTGCGAATCAAACATTTAGACGTATACGGAGACTCAGCTCTGGTGGTGAATCAGATCAAAGGGGAATGGGAGACACGGCAGCCCAATTTGATACCTTATATGAATTATGCAAGGAGATTATTGCCTTTCTTCGACAAAGTTGAATTGCATCACGTGCCACGGGCAGAAAATCAAATGGCTGACGCCCTTGCCACTTTGTCTTCCATGTACAAGGTCAACTTCTGGAACGAAGCTCCCCAGATCACTATCTCTCGGTTGGACAGGCCAGCTTATGTATTTGCTATCGGTGGAGCATCTGATGACAAACCGTGGTATTTTGATATCCTTAATTTCCTGAAGAATAAAGAGTATCCGGCTGGGGCATCCAGTCAAGATCAGAAGACTCTTAGGAGATTAGCGGGTAATTTCTATTTGAACCCGGATGGCGTCTTGTACCGAAGAAACCACGACTTGGTGTTGTTGCGTTGTGTAGACGAGAAAGAGGCCAAGCTTCTCATGGAGGAAATTCACGAAGGTGCATTTGGCACGCATGCTGGTGGGCATGCTATGACGAGAAAGTTGCTGCGGGCAGGTTACTTTTGGATGACGATGGAAACTGATTGTTTCAAATTTGCAAGAAAGTGCCACAAGTGCCAAATTTATGCTGACAAAATACATGTACCTCCGAGTCCTCTGAATGTGATGTCATCTCCATGGCCATTCTCAATGTGGGGAATCGATATGATTGGAAAGATTGAGCCGACGGCTTCTAACGGGCATCGGTTCATCCTCGTAGCAATCGATTATTTCACCAAGTGGGTGGAAGCAGCGTCTTACGCAAATGTAACGAAGCAAGTGGTGGCTAGATTCATCAAGAGAGATATCATTTGCCGATACGGAATTCCTGAGCGGATAATCACGGATAACGGTTCTAATCTGAACAACAAAATGATGAAGGAGCTCTGTCAGAATTTCAAGATTGAACATCACAACTCCTCCCCTTACCGACCCAAGATGAATGGCGCTGTCGAAGCGGCCAATAAGAATATCAAGAAAATCGTCCAGAAAATGGTGGTGACTTATAAAGATTGGCATGAAATGCTACCTTTCGCTTTGCACGGTTATCGTACGACGGTACGCACATCAACCGGGGCAACTCCATTCTCGTTGGTATACGGAATGGAAGCGGTATTACCATTGGAAGTTGAGATCCCTTCTCTGAGGGTATTGCGAGACGTTCAGCTGGACGAGGCAGAATGGGTAACGAACAGATTGAACCAATTGAGTTTGATGGATGAGAAGAGGCTAGCTTCTCTGGCATACGGTCGTTTGTATCAAAGACGAATGAAGAAAGCGTACGACAAGAAGATAATTCCGCGAAGCTTTCAGACGGGCGACCTTGTGCTGAAAAGGATTCTCCCGCCGCAAGCAGATCACAGGGGCAAGTGGATCCCCAACTACGAAGGGCCATACGTTGTCAGTAGGGTCTTTTCAGGAGGAGCTTTATTGTTGTCCACCATGGACGGGGAAGACTTTGCATCACCTGTGAATTCGGACGCAGTTAAAAAATACTTTGCTTAAAATAGACCCGCTGGACAGAAAAAAGAGAGTCCAGGCAAAAATGGGGCATCCTGGCGAACCAAAAACAGAATGAAAGGTTCGGGCAAAAGTTAGGGATAAAATTGAAAAAAATGTACACCCGCGAAGTTGAAAACCTACACTGGGCGGCTTCGGCAAAAAGGGGTATCCCGGTGAACTGAAAACCCGTAAAGGGCGGTTCACGCAAAAGTTAGGGATTTGAAAAGCAAATGACTGCGGTCCGAATTCGAATTCAATGAGCATCAGTGCGGGAGAATATGTTCGAGAAGTCAGTTATCGGGTACAACCTCTTCAGAAGTCGGATACCGGGAAAGCATTAGAGTCGGACAAGTCATGGGAGGATCAGTTCGTGGTGTTCATCTGCATCCAGTTGCCGACATGTGTACAAAATTTAATTTGTCAATATTTACGCTTCTTGTGAATACTTGCATACTTGTGGATGTGCTTTGTGTAGCTTCCTCTTTTCAGGAGTTACATCCCGTGTACAAAAACTCCGCCCATTCAGGGGCCCAATCAATGAAAATGTGTTATTCAGTACTTGATGCCTGTTCTTTACTGTTTTTGCGCATGATAAAACGCCTAAGTTTATTGAAGCTAGCATGAGTATAACGTCACTGGCCCTTGCCAACAATTGTTAAAGCTTTGAATTAACTGAGTGTAACGTCACTAACCTGAATTGATTTGATTGCATAGGCTTGTCGTGTCTTGTTTGTGTTGTCGCAGGTTTCATAACCGTACGAGGAAGATGAGCAAAAGATTGCAATAGTGAAAAGCTTGATCCCCACGCAGGTCATGCATGTTTTTCCTGAAGAAGGATGGAATTCCCCAGCTAGCCATAGCTTATCCAAAGGACGGGCTCCAGAGGAGTTACTCGTCTTCAGCAGAGTTTGGCGATTCCGAGATCGTCAGGCTGTATTCAGACAGATTCATTTCCCCCCGCAGGGTCATGCACTCTCCCCCAGTGGAGTCAGTTAATTTTCCCCAAGAGAATCCAGTCATCCCCAGCGGAGTTCTCTTTTCAGTAAATGTTCTTTCCTTCCAGTGGAATTCGAAGACTAAGACTCTCCCAGGCGGAGTCGATGGTGGGTCCTGTCATTTATTTTGGCAGGAATACCGGTGATATTAGTTCACTCTCTAGCAGAGGCTCAATCATATCAGGCACGTCTGCTATTCCCCAGCAGAGTTATATTCCCCAGCAGGGGGGTTACTTCAATAAGACGTGTGGTTTGAGTTCCCAACTTCCCAGCAGGGTCGACTTCATCCTACCAGCATTTATTTTGTAGCGTCAGGCTATCCCCGGCGAGTCGGCGTTACCCTTCCAGCATTTATTTTGCTGAAGCAGTTTCTGTACTCTAGTAGTTCAGGTAGAGAGAGCTCTTGCTCAAATAAATTACCAAACAGTCAAGATCTCGGCAGGAGATATTCAATGACAATGTCAGTTTCGGCGGTATTTCCCCCCACAGAGTTATCGTGATAAAACTCTCTTCGTCTCCAGCAAAGTCATTTATGCAAATGCATCTTATCTTCCCCAGCCAGAGTGGCCAGGATAAGAATCTCCTTATTCCCCAAGCAGAGTTCGTTTGTCATCAACGAGTCGCATGAATCAGAATTTCGAAGCAGGTGTCCGATAGTTGGTTCTCAGACATCCCCAGTAGAGTCCGCCTCAAAGTCGCTGTCACGTCAGTGCTAAGAAGTTTATGGGTGAGGATCATTGAAGAACTAAGTCCTGACGTGGACCATTTACTCCTAGAATGACGGGGTCTCTTCAGAAGTGGGCGTCCTAACGTGGACAGGTTTGTTTACCGGATTGGTAAGGTGTGTTAATCCTGACGTGGATAGATTCGGTCTTTTGAAATTTGGAGAAAGGGAGGTCATGACGTTGATAAGAGATTGGCTGCTATTCGTGTTGGTATCCTGACGTGGATCATTCTGTTTTCGGCAGATATCTTTATTCGTAATGGTGAAATGTGCGTCCTGACGTGGACAAGTTTGTAGTTCTTTGTGATGACAAGATACAAGAATCCTGACGTGGACAAATTTATCCTTCTTCGTGTTGTTGGCAAAGTATAAGTCCTAACGCGGATATTTCCCCAGCAAGTCGAAGGCGCGTGAGTCCTTACGTGGACAAGTCTTATTTCCTCGGTGAGTCGAAGACGCCTGAGTCCTAACGTGGACAAATCAAGACGAGATCAGTGTCCTAACGCGGACAGATCAAAGAGATTATCATTCCTAACGTGGAAAGACGGAGATTCCTGACGTGGAAAGATGTAGTCCTTACGCGGACCTATCAATAGAAGTGATTCCTAACGTGGAAATGACAGTATTCCTAACGTGGAAAAAGAGAGTCCTTACGTGGACAGGTTAAGATGGCATTCCTGACGTGGAAAAACGAGTCCTGACGCGGACAAATTGAGAAAGAATTGATTCCTTACGTGGAAAGATCAGAGTCCTTACGTGGACATATCAAGATTGATTCCTGACGTGGAAAGAAATGGATTATTCCTGACGTGGAAAGAGAGTTTAGTCCTGGCGCGGACAGATCGAAGAAGATATTCCTAACGTGGAAGAAGAAGGAAATTAGTCCTAACGTGGACAGATGCAAGAAAAGTTGAGTCCTTACGTGGACAAGTTCAGAAATAGTTGTATTCCTTGCGTGGAAAGATCGGAGTCCTGACGCGGACATGGCAAGGGGTATTGGAGTCCTTACGTGGATAGATTGATATAGTTTCCTAACGCGGAAAGAAGATTGTTTCCTGACGTGGAAAGATGAAAGGGTTAGTCCTGACGTGGACAGACGCAGAAAAAATGATTCCTAATGTGGACAGGTGTTACTCCTAACGTGGAAGAGTGTTATTCCTAACGTGGACGATTCAGTTTACGGAAATGCAGATGAATTATCCCCAGCGGAGTTGCCGAGATTTTCCTGGGTTGACAGTAAGTGGAGTCCTAATGTGGACAAGTTTTAGTTGAGATTTCTTCGTGTTGACAACAGACAGAGTCCTAACGTGGACAAGCAAGCAGTCTGGTATGACAAAATCCTCTTCAGGACGATGAAGACCAATCCCCAGCACGGTCGCGCGAGATCAGTGGGTTGCTCTAACAGTCAGATTCAGCTGATGGATGTCGTTCCTCAAGCAGGAGCGCAATTTAGTTTTGCGGTTGGCAAATTTCTGGTTTCACTAGTATTCAACCGTCTCGTACCGCGAATGTCTGAAGGCTCCGGGCTCTTCACCCAATCGGGTCCAAGTCGCTTGAATAGGGGCAGCTGTTGCACCCTAAAATTTGCCCAACCTTATTCACTTGGTTTATGTTTCAATGTCATTAGCATTTGCATATAGAGTCATGTACATAGACCAACCATCTGCATAGCATAAGCATAGCGAGTCATTCAACAGGGGATCAATCATTATTCTCATCTCTAGAGGCCTAGCAAGAGGTTATTATCCTAATTCCATCCTACTCAAGTCATCAGGAAAGAATTTGAAAGCAAAGAGTTCAGCAGATCAAGCCTTGAGTCCATCTCCTAGCTGAGGGTGTCTGAGGATCAACAAGAGGGTTATGAGCTATGAAATGAAGACATGGAGAGCATCTAGACATTTTGAGAGACTTAAAAAGTCATTTGGAGAAGGAAACAAGTCATTGATGAGAGCACAAGAGCTATAGTTGAAGACAGTCAACTAGGGTTCCATCTGGGTCAACCCTAGGTCAACCCTAGGTCAATTGACTGACTTAAGAGGGCATTCAAGTCTATTGGAGAGATGTGGGGGTCAATATTGAACATATGAAGAAGGATATGGAGATATGACAAGGAGAATTCAAGAGAAATCAAGGAGAAGAGGAGTTACTAAATTAGGGTTTCTCTGTAAAATCCCCTAGTTTAGGTCAAATTTCCAAGCAAGATAAGTCAAAATGCTAGCTTCAAATGGCTTCTTGGCCAACATGAAACTTGTAGAGGGTCTCAAGACCTTTAATTTGAGTGGTGGAAGACCTCAAGGAGATTTATAGAACTCAAGTTATGGTCCTTACAAGTTACAGGTCATCTGGGGTGTCTGAATTTTTGTCTGTGAAAGTGACTTGACTTCCAAGCTAGTTTTGCCCCTCAAGGAGATTTCAAATGAATTCTTGGTCAACACAAGAATTGTTCCTCATTGTCTTAGCTTTCTAGAATGGTATGGCATGCTTTCATATGATGTGGAGAACTCAACTTATGGTCTTGACAAGCAAAGGGTATTTTGGGCATTTGTGAATTACAGGTCATTTTAACCTATACCCAAAACTCATACAAGGAGGCCTCAAATGGAAAAACTTACAACATCAAACTTGCTCCAAATGGGATTTTAAGTCAAGAAAGAAGACCATGTAAGTTTGGAAATGCTTGTAACTCATGCTTGTAGAAATGACCTAAAAAAGGCATAAATTTAATACATGAAATGTCCATTTTTGGGAATTTTATACTACATGATCAAAATGGGGCAAGTGACATATCATTTTGACTAGAAAACATATTTTGTGATCATTGGCATTATTAGATTTTGGATTTGAGGTCATAATTTGGGACTTGCCATGGATTGCTTATAATTCAAGTTACATATCCACCTCACATAAGGGATTAACACACAAGCTTGCAAGGCTTTTCAACATGTTCAAAATACCATTTGGGGAGATTTTCAATTAATAATCATGGGCTGTAACAAGGAGAACTTGGAATGAACTATGCATAGCATGAAATGAAAAAGTCATGACATGAGAAACTCAATTTCTCATAAGAAGAGTCCAGTTGGTTCTAGATGATTCTAACATCATCTATATATGGATTGGAGTGTGCTCAGATGCAGGGGTTAGAGAGAATTGCTGCAGAAAGAGAGATTGAAATCCAAGTTCCTCCATAGCAAGTCATTCTCCAATTTCTCATTTCCTCTCCATTCTGTTCAATTTCTTGATCTGGTTCAGTTCTATCATCATCATTGAAGGTGTGGCAATCAAAATCAGAGGGAATTCAAGGCCAAATCGTGTTCTGTACCTTGAGTTTGGCAGCTTGCAGCTTCAGATCCATTTCCAAGATTCAGAGCTTTTCAACCTTCCTTTTTGCATACAGAAGCTAGAAGATGGATCACTGAATGATTCTGGAGGAATTCAGGCATTGATTTGAAGAATTCTACCATCTGTGCATCTCATTTCACCAGGTTTGTAAATTTCTTCGTGCACCTTAATCTAAGTAGAATTAATTAGAATTAGTAGGTTAGAATGGTTAGAAATCATTAGGGGAAGCTTTCTGGAAAGTTAGAGATGATTTGGTGATGATTTTGTTAGAGGTACCATTTCTGTGTGGACCAAGAACTCCCTCGATATTGAATGATAATCTTAGTTCTTTAGGGGGAAATGATCTAGGTGAAGAGAGGAACATGCCTGTGCCTTTAATTTTGAAGATAGTGAGAATCAGTTCTTGATCTTTTCTTGGAGGTAGCTATCGGATTTAGGGTTAGAGGAGATTTCAGTTAGTTGTGACACCATGGTTGGATTCCTGGTAAGTTTTGGAGCGGATTTGATTTTTATGTGTTGACGTTTCATGGAGAATCGAGGGAGTTAGGGTTTGAAGCAGGTGGAGTGTTCATCCATGGAGTTCCCTCCAAGCCCTGAACCAAGGAGGAAGATGATATTTTCACCCTCAGATCACCTTTTGACCAGTTGACTGACTTTGGATCCAACGGCTGATGTTTAAACTTCGTTTGTGAGGGAAAGCTGAGCTAAGACCAAACGCGGCGTTTCACTAATTGGGGGGTTGGGCTCAGAGCGCTATCCACACCCCCCATGTTATCAGGCCCAATTCTTTGAACGTGCTTTTCTGCTTTTCTCACCCCCTCCTTCATTTCATTTCTTTTTATTTTCTTATTTCATTTCATTATTTTACCAATCTTCTAAAATTCATAAATAATTCATAAAAAATGCTTTTTAATTCATTCTTTTTACCATGTTTTCATTAAAATGTCTAGAATATTATAGAAAAATAAAATTTCATTTTTACTTTTATTTCATATTTTTTACATATTTTCTAAATAAATGTCATAATAAATAGTTACATTTCATGCATCATTTTTATGATTTTTGTTCTCTCACATGCTTTGATATTTTTTGATCATTCCTTTCATATTGTTTAGATGAGATATTAAGCTTGTAGAAATATTTTAGTTCCCATTTTTAGGAGTTAATTTTAGGTGATTAATAAGTGCTTGAATATCATGAACAAAACTAGGGTTTAGGTGACAACTTAGGAGTTTAATTTCATTCCCCTTAGGACTTAGGATTTAAATAAATTAGTTATGGGACTATATGGGCTATGGGTAGCTATTAGATCCCTTAGAGAAAAGTCAGGATTCCCCTACTGCTATTATTACTATCTGTATATCTGCTGTCTGGTGTGGTGTGCCCTCTGGGGATTGTTGATTGTTTGATTGGGTATTGGGCTTGTCTGGGGCCCTGGGGAAGCTGAAGATTTGTGGAGATGAAGCTATTGGAGATTCAAGGACTGAAGATCAACTGTCAGAGTTGAGGATGAGTTTCTTGCTATCAGTTGCTGAGGAGACTAGGGTTTAGGAGCTAGGCAGAGCTCTAGATTAGAATGATTGTTTCTCAAACATGGATTGCCTTGTCTGCATCCATTCTTCTCTGTGATTCAGAGTCTCTCTAAGACACTCACCCCCTTCCTTTGGAAGGCTTGGTGATGGTGTCTATGAGATAGAACTCTTGAGAGAAAATGTCTCTTGTGTTAGAAGCAGTCTGTTCACCACCTTTGGTAGTCAGCTGATTGCTTAACACCCAATTCACTCTTGTGACTGATCCCTCATCCAGGAGGTTTGAGCTTGAAGAAAAGCCATTGCAGATGGAAGACTGATGATCAAAGCCCTTGTTTGAAGGCCATGAAGATGGGGATTGATGCTTGTTGAAGCCTGTAGCTGATTGGAGAGTGCTTGAAGCCAGATGTTGATTCAGAGCTACTGATGCTGCTTCTTTTGCTGTTGTATTTCATTGCTGATGTATTGATTGGTTTCCTGACTGTATTGTTTGCTGTTTACCCTGCTGGGTTGAAAGTGAAGCCTGTTCACTTTCGCCTATTGTTTTCTAGGTTCGAGGTTGAGTGGGACTCCCTTGCCTCGCTCGTGCTGTTGCATCCATGCATTTTACTGCTTTATTATATCTGTTATTGTTTCTGTTTCTGCCTATCCCGTAGGATCTCTGTTTCTCTCTGTGCAAGAGAGGAGCATGATAGACACTAGGTCTTAACCCATGCATGATAACATTAGGTTAGTTTGTTTCCCTTCGCAACCGTAGGTTAGAGTTCTGTCTCTTTCTTTCTCAAAACAAACAGAAAAACACATAAAGATTTCAAACACAATAAAAGACACTTCTTTCGTAAAAGAATGTGAACTCATCAAAACGTCATTTTTGTCCGCTTGGACTGCTAATCAGAAAAACCTTTTTCAGAAGGAATAAAATCAACCAAGACAAGCTTGTGTCGTACGTGGCCCGAACTACGTTTGCTCTGATCTTTCATGCTGTATGAAAGTACGTAGGCATAGGATGCGATATCCTAGCGAGCAACCTTCCCCTCCTTTCCCGTAGGTAGGCGAACTACGTTGACTCTGATTTCTCGTTCCAGGCGAGAATACGTAGGCATAAAGTGCGATACTTTGCCGAGTCATTTTTATTTTCATTTTATTTTCTTTTTAACCCTTGACCTATAGTTTAGATAGAATAACAATCCATACCCGAAAACAAGCGTGGATCCCGTCGAGTACGACGGACGTGAGGGGTGCTAATACCTTCCCCTTGCGTAACCGACTCCCGAATCCAGGTTTTGGTTGCGACGACCATACCTTTCCCGTGTTGTGCGAGGTTTACTCTGAGCGTTTCCTTTCCCTCCCGTGGGATAAATAACGCACGGTGGCGACTCTTCTGTTCAGCCGGCGCCGATTTTCGCAGTAGCGACATGGGGCAATCAGGTCGAGATTAAGTAAATCTCTCGAAGTCAAAGGCACTTCTCCAATTCAGCCAATCAGGGGCAAAATCACTTCAAAGCTGGGGCAGGCCACCCCAGGAGCACGACAACTATCCTTATCCAGAAAGGAAATTGACTTGAAGCACTTCTTCGGGGTTCGAAGCGCTGAGGCAGTTCATATCTAACCATCAGGTCCCACAGGCTGGGGCAAAATTGGAAACAAAGGAGATGTGTTCCTCTCCATATCTTTAGAGCTTATCAGAATTATAGAAGCAGATTTGGGTTTATTTCCCCAGCAGTAGGGCGAGTGCAGTACTGTTATCCCCACAGAGTCTAAATGGTTGACTTCTTTCCCCTCAGAGTCTAGGTCATTGACTCATTCCTCAAACGGAAGTATTGTTGAAGTTTACTTCTCATTTTCCCCAAGCAGAGATTGGTGTTGATTCCCTCCTTATCTAATCCCCAGCCAAGTCAGCGGAGTTAATTTCCTTCCCCATAGAGTGGAACTGACTCAGAGATTGTTTATCTCCATCCCCAGCAGAGATAGTTTGGGATAAGCTCCCAGTAAGTCTTATTCAAAATCCCAGGCAGATAGCGGATTCAATCTCCGACAGAATGGAGCTATTCCTCAGCAATCTGCTGTGTTTCCCCAGTAGAGTTATTCTGGCTAATCATTCATAGCTGATTTCCCCGGTAGAGTGGAGTTGTTGCCTCCAGCCAAGTTGCTTGATCCCCAGAAGAGTTGTAGGCTGATAGGCCATCCGGGACGTTCTCCACAGCAGAGTTTGATTTGGATCCCCAGCGGAGTGGTTTTGTTCTTAACGGAGCAGTTTTACCCAGAAGTTTTCTCGGAGGCCATCCACGGCTTGCATTCCCCAGCATGAGTTTATTTGCGCTAGGCGTATCTAGCTCTGACTCAACGGAGTTGGCTCTTTCTCTTTAGCATTTATTTTGCTAAAGTGGTTCATTTGCATCTACATACATGCATAGCATCTACCCGAACGCGAAGCATTCCCATTTCGTATGGAGCATTTCGTCATATCCAAACATATGCATGTGAAACATAAGCTGAGTCGTTACCCTTTTGTTTCAAGTGAGTCTCACAGATGACTAGTATCTTCGCCCGTGTGTTGGCTAGACCCCAGCTCATGCTGTCTCCCCAGCGGATTTCTTTTGTGATTGTCACCAAAGGATGGTCTTAAATTCGTTCGAATCTCGTTGCTCGCTTATATTTAGCGAAGTTTTGACGGCGATGTCAATAATCTGATTTTTTTTCAGCGTTGATGCTGAATGTTTATTTTGACGGTGATGTCAAGTGATTTGATTCTTCAACGGCGATGTTGAGAAGTTAGTTTTGACGACGATGTCAAGTGGTTTAGATCTTCGACGGCGATGTTGAAAGTTTGTTCTGACGGCGATGTCAGATGATTTAGTTTTTCAGCGGCGATGTTGAAAGTTTGTTTTGACGGCGATGTCAAAAGTAATTGTACTCTTCAGCGGCGATGTTGAATGTTTGTTACTGGCGGCGATGTCAGAGTGATTTGTTTGTTCAGCGGCGATGTTGAATGTTTGTTTCTGGCGGCGATGTCAGAGTGATTTGTTTGTTCAGCGGCGAGGTTGGATGTTTGTTTCTGGAGGCGATGTCGGAGTGATTTGTTTGTTCAGCGGCGAGGTTGGATGTTTGTTTCTGGTGGCGATGTCAGAGTGATTTGTTTGTTCAGCGGCGAGGTTGGATGTTTGTTTCTGGCGGCGATGTCAGAGTGATTTGTTTGTTCAGCGGCGAGGTTGGATGTTTGTTTCTGGCGGCGATGTCAGAGTGATTTGTTTGTTCAGCGGCGAGGTTGGATGTTTGTTTCTGGCGGCGAGGTCGAGTGGTTTGATTCTTTAGCAGCGATGCTAGATGTTTGTTCTTGGCGGCGATGTCAGGTAGTTTGGTTCTTCCAACGGCGATGTTGGATTTTGTCTTGACGGCGATGTCGGAGGATCGTATCTTTGGATTCAATATCTGTTTGTATTTAACAGAGGACTGACGGCGAGGTTAGATCTTTTTACCGACTTAATGTCGAGGCCTGACCGTGAGGTCAGATGCTTTTACCGATTATTTTAAGAATTGACGGCGAAGTCAAAACTGTTGGAAATGACGGCGAAGTCAGAAGATTGTTTTAAGAGATGACGGCGAAGTCAGGGGCTTTACCAAAGTTCTGTGAAAAAAATTGACGGCGAAGTCAGAAAATATTGAGGACCGACGATAAGTCAGCTGATTTATAATTTTGACGCTGAAATCTGACAGCGAGGTTAGATGTTGTTAAAGGAGCTGATGGCGAGGTCAGACGTTCTACTTAATATGGGTGCCTGGCGGCGATGTCAGAAGTTCGTATCGCGGTTGTCAAATTTCCGGGTCCTTGGGTATTCAACCGTCTTTTACCTTGATTGTATGAAAGTCGCTTACCTTTCATCCCTTCAGGTCTAAGTCGCTTGAATAGGGGCAGCTGTTGTACCCCAAAATTTGACCGACCTCTATGGCTTATGTTTTATTTCATTGCATCAGCACATACGTAAGCATTGCATTGCATAGCATTTTGCATTTCACAGGGGATCAAGAAATGTGTGTCTAACAAAAAATTACCAATGGTTTTTAACCTGATCAAGGAGGTTATATTCAAGTCATCAAGTGGTTACCCTTATCAGAGACAAGTCAAGGTCCTTGAAGACAAACCGATAAGCATATGTGGGTGTCAGGGGCAGAAAAATCAAAAAAATATATGTGGCTTCCATCATAAGATTGAGCTGAATTGGATAGGTTTTGGTTGGGGTTCATTAAGTAGGAATGAGTGAAGTATATGTCGAAGTCCAGGTTTGACTTAATTCATCAGCAAGAAAGGGATCTATTTTGTTATCAAGGTCATGGTGCATTGATTTAAATGGTGTGTGACTAAAGCCCCAACCAGGGTTATGTACAGTGTAACGAAGTTCATATACTCAAAATAAATTGATGTTTATAAGAGGAAAGAGTCAATTCAAAAAATAATGTCATTACACCACAAGGAATCCATGTTCATTATTAATTCTTGACAAAAATTCAAAAGCCCATAAATTTCAAGGCCCATTATTATGCCAAAAGGTCGAGAGTTCAAATTGATTAATAAAAGTGTGCTCATGAACTTTTATTTTTGGCTACATGATTCAGTATAAAAGACACAAGTTCTGGTTTACATAAGAGGAGATGATCACAACTTTTACCCAAGTAACCAAACCGTGAGTTCATTGGATTCTTTCATTTGGCTAAAGTTACAGCCCAACAGAGCAGGACCCTATCTCAAAAATTCACTAAGCCTTCATCTGTAACCGGCTGCAAAAGAGCACACAAGGCACCAGCAACGTACCGATGACGGTTTCTATACAGCTGACATATTCAGCACCCGACGCGCACAAGAATGCATCATCCAAGTTATTCAATTCTCGCTCCGGATTTGCAAGTCAAACATGAAAAAGAAACAAGAAAAATCAGTTGAGAAAGCTTTGAAGTCCAATGAAATAGATTTTGAACTACAAGAAGCATACCGTGGCTAAGGAGAGGCCGTCATTGTCCCTCTCTTGGTAGGAAAACAGCTAGAAAATAAAACCAACGCAACACCAATGTCACGACGTGTCATGCGCAAGGGAGACGGTGTCATGATGCATAACCGCAACACAGAACCTGTGGCTATCCGACTCCCTGCACAATTCATAAGCCATGTCCAATTTGCAAAACATCATTCGACAGTTCAACCCTGTTAAGAAAAACGGAGATAAAACTGTGAGCATATTCGGACAACATCAAGACCAAGAAGATTTCAGTCAAGTTCACGACCTGCCAAACGTGTGTGGTAACGGAGTTCTTTCAGTACACACACCTGCATAATCTCATTTCCATGCCACAAAGGGAACATGTACCTGCATAAAGCGAACAACACAACGAGTTACAGTTTTCTTTCCAAAGCAATAATTAAGTCTATTCTGAAAAATAGTAATGAGAAATAAGTTGTCAAAGCTAAAAGTCTCTCGGCAGAAATTTCATCTCGAGAAAGGCTATGTGATGTTCAGTTTTGGGTGTAGTTTATCTTTTTATTGAAACACGGTCATGAACGGCAGCAGGCTTCGCCATGCTTTTATGAGTGTTTTTGGCTCTTTTTGTTTGCTTAGAGATAATGCCCCTTTGAAGATATCAGTTGGAAGTTCTACCATGCTTGATTTGTCTGCCGAGTGTACCAGAATATTGGAGAAGTTTATGCTTGCTCAGGCTCCAGAGTGTGTCTTTGAAAACACCAATCTGCCACTCCCGCATGCCATTCCTCACACCAGGTAGCAAACAAATCAAAAGTCTGCTCTAAACTGTACAGAAACCATGATGCCTGCTAACTGAACAAACTGCCCACAACGCCATCTCATGACAATAAATCTGCACTTTTACCAACTTGGCTCCTGCAGTGGCACTTGATCAACCTTCACTCAAGCCATGATTTTCTACAATGGCCATCTTCAAGTATCACCAGTACCAGGTTGTGGGGAGAGGTCTTCCCACTGAAACCGATGAACATCCTAAGATCTACCGGATGAAATTGTGGGCCACCAATGAGGTGTGTGCCAAATCCAAGTTCTGGTATTTTTTTGAGGAAGCTGAAAAAGGTCAAGAAAAGCAATGGGCAAGTTCTTGCCATCAATAAGATTTATGAGAAAAACCCTACAAAGATTAAGAACTATGGAATATGGCTGCGATACCAGAGTCGGACCGGATATCACAACATGTACAAGGAATACCGCGACACTACACTAAATGGCGTTGTTGAATCTATGTACAACGAAATGGCATCACGTCATAGAGTCAGGCATCCATGCATTCAGATCATCAAGACTGCTACAATCCCAGCCAACCTTTGCAAAAGGGAGAGCACTAAGCAGTTTCACAACTCCAAAATCAAGTTCCCATTGGTGTTCAAGAAGATTAGGCCCCCTCCAAACTCTGATCCCCACCTGCACTAAGGACAATATCAAGTTGAATAAATCTGCAAAGGAAAAAAATGAAGAATAAAGATAAAGACAACATCACAGCAATAATAAATAAACCTTTTCCTAAACCTTCAGCAGGCCAGCGTACCGTGTACGACCCATCTCCGAAACTGCGAAAGCTTTAATTTGTAGCAGCTCCAAAAATCCACATCTCGCAACTCAAGTAAACCGCACTTGATCGAGAGATGATGTGCATCACTCTGCATAAGACAAAATCATCAAATTGGTTTTTACACTCAGGACACAAATACAGCCAATGTACAGCGATGCTTACCAATACGAAAAAAAACATCCACAGAACAAAGCTAACACTCCAATTGCTGTGACCGAGGGCGCTACTCCGACAATTTGGTACACACTGCAGTAGACGAAATCAAGACAGCGAGAAGGAGTAGAGAAAAAAAAAAGTAAAAATCAAAGGTCACCACACACCAGCACAAACCATGCTAGCCAGACAATTTCTGCACAAGCTGTACAAAAACCTGCGACCTGCATCATCAGCTTGGCCATAAGTGTTGCACCCCAATTTTTGACCTCAAAGATCCCACGTTTTTTATAGTTCTTTATTTTTTTTATTGCATGATTACCTTTTACTTATGTGTTTGACTAACAAGTATATGCAAGTGTGACAGCTTCAAATAGAGATGGCTTTCATCCTCACAGTTGAGCATTTCAAGGACAGCTTGGATGGACTTTTGGCTATACCTCGTTAAAGTCAATGACCAACTTCATTCCCTTATGAGCCAAAGATGGTTTAGGATTTGGATCCTAAAGTACTTAATTAAAGCTTTCACCGCTACCTCAGCATAACAATTGAATTTTGGTCCCTGTTCATCTCTTGGGTCATTAGTCCATCAAGGCAAAGAGAGCTTATTTTGGGAGATAAAATTTGCTTAAGCGGATGGGCAAATTATAAGCCATAATGGAAGGTGAAGTCACGAATTTATGTGCATTGTCAATTCATGGACATCATGGTTTGATCTCAAGTACTTCAGATTTAATGATTTAATTTATTTGAGGCAAGTTTAAGTATGTTAAGAGGTTTATGTGAATATCTTGGATATGAGCGTATCTAATCTTGAACCCAATTCATTCAACTTTGTGATAAGAGGCGAGTTATTAGTCAAACTACAAGAATCAAATAAATAGTTCTTTACACCATTCGAGGATGCTACAAGTACTTAGTGCAAGGCCTATTGTTTCTTTTCAACTCTAAGGCCACTTGATTTTTGTTTACTATCCTTTGAATTCTGCAAAAAGGTCATGACTGAATAACTACAATTACAAATATTTGCAAGCATAACAAAATGCCGTTTAGAAGTTGCGCCTTGCTAGCTGGGGTGGAATGCCGGCCACGAGCCTCCCCTTTAAGTTACACGAATTGCCACGCCATTGAACCAACCACCAAAATGGCCTGCACAGCAACGACAGCAGTGTGGAAAGCTCCAACCAAAGGCAATCGAATGGACAATGCTCAAGTGCCTGCAACATCAGCAATAACAGTTAAAACATTAATAACAGCAATCAACTTATCAGGTATGCATCAACGGCAGCCAAAGAAAGCAAAGTTTCTACATAGCAGGCCAGTTGTGCGATACCCTCTCAATTAATGTACTAAAGCCTCGTAACCACGTTCTGCACTAAGAAAGGTAGTGAATGAACACAGTCTTATGGGTGAATTGGTGACCAAGCATTCCTATAGATAACAATGAGTATTTGATGCAATGATTCGTCTTGAGAATAAAACCCAGCACGCAGTTATTGCTGTTGTCTTGGCAGCTAAAGGTTTTTCCTACACTTGACTTCGTCCACGGTTGATGTCCATCAGCAGGCGTACGAACATATCTAGACCTCGGACTTAGCGGTGGCGTCGCATCCTATTAATGACAGCAAGCAATGTTATTATTCTGAAAAGAAATCCTCAGTATTCTACTTAACATAATATGGCCATATTGAAACAGCATTGTCATCACAAACAAGGAAAACTCTTTCATAATTGATGGAAGGGCGTGGCAGCCGAAATAGTGGTCATAACAGGTTTTTATGCAGAATATAAACAGATTCCCATACATACACCTTCAACTCATTCATAAAGCACCATAGGAAAAGAGGATATCAAAGAATAAGGGAGTTAGAAGTACTCATCTTCGAGGTAGAGCCGATACTGATTTATCACTGAAAACCCCAAAACCGCATCAAAAGGAAACGTATGTCCAGAGCACAATCCAGAGCTACAATGACCGGTATTCAAAAGGGATCCTAAACCCATTAATACGCTACAGAGGATAACCTCCCGTGTCCCTCGAACGCCCGCTTTGCAACTCAACTACCCTTCACACCTGGCCCGATTTGAAGCTGCAAATTAAGTGAATACGGTTAGCAGCCTTGGTTTGATGCTAATAAGGAAGTTTGGGAAGATTTCGAGGCCAAATCTTACCACCGTAATCCACTCAGAGTTTAGCTGCACAAATCCAATCTTGGTAATTATTCTGTTGATATGGGTGAGAATGAAGCAGTTTACACTCGCAACTCTAGGCTGCATTCCAAAGGACTTGACGCTAGATAGACTGGGATGCCTTGGGCGAATTCACGCTCGATCAACAAAGCTTCAGCCCTCAGTGCATAGAAGTTTTCTCTTTTCTTTACAAGATTTGGACCATCAGACTAGTGCTAGACGGTTTCTGCTTACTGATATCGTAGCACAAGCGCCACGTAATTTGGAGATTGACCTGTGTGACCTGAAATTTGAAGCAGCGTATAAATAGTTAACATGAGGGAAGAATCATCAGCAGCAAATCATATAACCATTTCCAAATACCCATACATTTACAAGAGGACGAAAGAAAAAGTTACGAGCATACCAAGAGGAAATCTATCCAAGTGACTTTCTAGTTTCCCTCCTCAGAGAAACCCTTGTCTGTTTGTCCTACTCAACCAATAAATT
The DNA here is from genome assembly GCA_963859935.3 of Lathyrus sativus. NCBI lineage: Eukaryota > Viridiplantae > Streptophyta > Magnoliopsida > Fabales > Fabaceae > Lathyrus > Lathyrus sativus. The sequence continues at coordinate 490,462,383 of OZ012736.1, forward strand.
GGTATATGGTGATCAATATCAACTCTGTTAATGACTCGTGCTACAAATTGCAACCATATCTCCGAATCCAAACACACCTGCTCAGCTGTGTCCTCTTCAACGATTCGCACGTGGAACTCACAAGCTTCGATGACAAAATGACCATCCTTTTCCTGCATAAGAGTAACTGCAAAACGTGAGTATAAAGTGGCTCCAATGCAACACCAGTTGGTTGAGAGTTAGACTTAAGCTTGATTACCTGATGAAGAACGCACCAATAATTTGATAGCCATCGTTGTACCGTCTTAGCTAGCAGCAATGTACTCAATCTGTAAATAAGACCAAGAAATCATCTATTTAAAACCATTGTGAATAAGATTACACCGAAGCTTAAAGGAGTTCGTACCGTGCAGCCAACTCCAAACTAACGCAATCCAAGTTCCTTTCCAGCAAGACGAACCCAGACATTTGGCCACGCTTCGAAATTACCACACCTGTCAACAAATCCATTTTCAAGTGTAATAAAATCAATTGCTAGAGATAAGAAGCCATTCTCGCCATGAATTCAACGACGAGAACTATCTGAGACATACTAGGCCCATGTGAAAGCATTACCTAGTGCTGTCGGTGATCCTCCAACAAAGGCTCAGGGAGATTTGGATCCTGAGCTATCCACCATCCAACAGGGCAACAGAGTTCTGGGCTCACCACAACCTTTCACACCACCAACGTCAAAGTTTGCCCTGGGCCGTGTGTATATCCCCTGGCCCAATATATCTTACCATTCGCACCTGCAGAAAAACATAGCAATTGGATTAGCAAGAATCATTGAAGAATATCCACTGGAGGAAATAAAGATTCGGTTCAGAAGAAAATCAAATCCGGTTTCAATTAAATCACAAAAATCAGAATTTGATAAGTCATTATAGCAATCAAACGAATTAGGAATGTCCTCAAATATGATTCACCCTAATTTGGAAAACATCGATCAGCATTCAAAACAAATTCAATCGCAAATCTCGGTAAAGCCTATATAAGATGGAGGGATTCGATATGCGAGAGGGGACGAATTCACAACAAACTCAAAAAAAAACCCTAGGTTCAAAAGGGAACTTATCTGGTGTTAATTTCCAAAGCCGCCGACGTCCTCCACCGGCAACCACCTTCGCGAACTGTGACCGCCGTCGGTGAAACGACCCCTGGTCGATCAAACTGCATCTAGTCGGAAGCCACCGCGAGAAGCTTCCGCCTTCATCCACAACTTGCGGTAACCACTATGTTTGAGCCAATCTGCTGAAGCTTTTGATTTTGCCTGTCTGTGTTTCAGGTTTTGAGCGCGGGGAAAAGGGGAGGAGACGGGCGATCGGAGACGAAAGGGGGGGAATTTAAGGGATTAGGGTTTTCTCTCTGTCTTTTTTTTTTATTTTTTTATTTATTTTGTAATACATTTGAAACACGTACACACTACGTACACACACACATCACCACTAACCTCATCTTGGTCACCGTTAAAATTTTTTTTTAATCCCTTAACTAACCTTTAATTAACATTTAAAAATTGAATTAATCCTAAGTTAGTGATGTAATTTTCTTTTTAATTCGGATATTTCATTTAAAAACAAATAAATCAATTAAACCCTTTTTTATTAATTTAAACTTAGTAAACCCTTTTTTGAATTATTAATATAATAACTCCATTTTATCCTTACTAATATTTAACTTTATTATAATCAACTTTTACTAAAAACAATTCATAACTTGTTATAAACTCTTTTCTAAACTTATTATTTATCAACTTTTTTTTATACTAATTCATTCATTTTTTTTTTATTAAAATTATTTGATTTCCATCTCTTAATCTACCTAATAATTAATCTTTAGGTCTAATTAATTAATCAATTTTATAATTTATTCTCTCAACTTTATTAATATTATTAATTCATCTTAATAATAAAACATTTTATTAACGTTCAACTTTTAAGACCTTTTTAAATAACATAATTTAATTTAATAGCTAAATACTTAATAATAAAACCTTTCATTAAAATCAATATAATTAATATAACTTTTGCTTAAGAGGCCAAATCAACTTTCTTATAATTCAACATCCCGTCTAAAATCAATTAACAGCGTAAAAATAATCAATCGTGCACAACTACTTCACGACACATGCACTTACACTCAGCGCTTTCATGCGTATATATTATCTACCTTTGCTCTTATTCACAATGCACACACTCACTCAGCGCTTTCATGCGTTCGTGTATGGTTTATCTTTCTGCAATTTATCTTTACTGCAAGTCATTATATCTCGTTGCATCGCATCGCATTCCGTCCAAAGGAAAAACCTACACATAATTCAACGTTGTGTGTAGTTGCACATCATATGCATCATATTCCCCTTGATCCTTGATTCTTCAAGTTGATCGCCTTAAGTTTAGGACCTACCCCATAGGAAGGACCTTAATCTTTCTACAACATAGAAACAAAACAATCAAACTATACAAATACATTTAGAGAATAGATGTTAATCATCTTAAGTGAGATATAATCTCCACCCCCACAACAATACAATCAAACATGTAGGGACTTTGCCTTAAGAACAACAAAGGCATGCTTGGCGACCATCCAAGTGTGTAAGACCTTTTCTTAAGATGATGCAAAGACCATTTCCTACGACTCCCTTTTTACATTTGTGGCGGTTATCTCCCCCTTAAAATGAAGACTCATCTCTTCTCCTAAACCCAATCAAAACAACTACCCTAAACCCGTAGGAACTTTGACCACAGTCAAAGAGCTCCTCTAACCCTTTAGGGGAACTACAAGTACTCTGATTCCACTCCCGTAACGATATGTAGGCATAAGATGCGACATCTTATCGAGTATACTTAGAAATAAACCCCTAGGTCTTTCAACTATTAGGCAGATAAACACTTAGCAATAAACAAACATAAAACAAGAGGTTCCTGTAGAGTACTACAGAAACTTAGGATGCTAGTACCTTCCCTAAGTTTAACCAACCCCCGAACCTAAAACAATCTAGCTTGCATTTGCATTGCATTGTGGGAATTTCGATCTTTATCCCTTCCTTTGGACAAATCAAAGTTCGGTTGCAAATTGAATTAAAGATTCAAACTAATCAATAGTTTGGTATCCAAATTTCACCGCGACAGAAATGGCGACTTCACTGGGGACCTCTAGTGGGTTTCCCTACCTTATTTTGTTTTGTTTACTGCTTTATATATCTGCCTACTTGATTATGTGTTTACATGCTTTCTCTTGTATTTCTTTTGGGATTGTTGTCCTTGAGTGGTGAGATAAAGTTCTACACCCGAACTTTGAGAGAGATTAAGATAGGATGGTGATATATTCGAGGAGGCTTATAGGGAGTGGAATCCCTACTAAGTTGAATCGAGAATCCCGCTCAGTTGAGGCCCTTTCGAAATAGTACTGTTGAACGAATAATCGTGAAAACACTCACTACTTTCGACTTTGGAGCCTATGATATTGAGGACCGTAGTTACCTTAACTCAACTTTGGTCTTTATTAGGACGTAGTGCGAGACTATGAGGAAGTACCTCCGAAATAGTGCTACGCGATGCTACACTCAAAAGAAGTTCTCTTGAGAATATTATTAACCCTCGAGTACTTGGGAAGTTGATAATATCCGATAGATGGGCTGATGATTCTGAGTCCCATTAGAACCTTGTTCTACAGGTACCAAACAACCTTTAGTCCTTAAACCTTTGGGAAGGGTACACCTTTTGCTCCATGCTCGTTGCAAACCTAGGGAGCCCCTTTGTTTGTTTATCTTTATTGTCCTTATGTGAATACTTGTGTTTGCTGCATTCATATAACATCATTCTGCATTGGACTTCATGGGATTTACTTTCGTTTATGAACATTGTAGGTCACTATGACTTCAGATAAAAGACATACTGTGAAATATACTTTTAAGAGTCCCAAATTGGACGACCTAAAGAAGTTGTGGGGTTTCATCGAAGATCAAGAAGGATTCCAGACCAAGTATGGGAAGCTGATATCCTTGTTGGGTTGCTCAGTGAATGAAGGACTTCTTGCCACTCTACTATAGTTCTATGATCCTCTCTACCATTGTTTCACCTTTCCAGATTTTCAGTTGCTACCTACATTAGAAGAGTATTCTTTTTTGGTCGGTCTACCTGTCCTTGAGGAATCTCCTTTTCCCTTCTTAGAAAAGGACCCTGATGAGAAAGATATTGCTAAAGCTCTCCGTTTGAAGGTGTCCGACGTCAAAGCCAACCTAGTTACTAAGGATGGAATTCTTGGTTTAAAGACAGGTTTCCTAATCGAGAAAGCTTCCTTCTATGCTGGTTATTCTAATAAGGCTCCGTTTGAGGCAATTTTTGCTTTGCTTGTTTATGGGCTGTTCTTATTCCCAAGTTTCGAAGGTTTCATCGATCTCAAAGCATTCAAGATCTTTATGAAGAACAACCCAGTGCCGACTTTGTTGGGAAACACATATCACTCTATACATCTCCGAAACCTTCGTGGCGGAGGGATGATTACTTGCTGTGTACCTTTACTTTACAAGTGGTTTATTTCGCACTTGCCAAAGTCTAGCTCTTTTACAAACATTGGCAAAGAGCATTGGTCTCCGAGGGTTATGGCTTTGACCCATTCCGACATTGATTGGTACAGCCGAGTGTATGATGGAGTATTAATCATTGATAGCTGCGGTGACTTCGCTAATGTACCATTGCTCAGCTTTGATGGAGGAATCAGCTACAATCCTATCTTAGCTCGTCGACAGTTGGGATACCCGTTGAAGGAACCTCCCAAGAGTGTTCAAGTAGAGGGTATGTTTTTCAAAGATGATATAGAGCTTCTAGGAAGAGTTCTGGACGCATGGCGTAGGGTATACAAGAAAGGGAAGAGAAGTCTAGGGAAACCTAACTGCGTATCTTTAGAACCATACCTCCAGTGGGTCAGAAAAAGGGCAACCGATTTAAAAATGCCCTATTCCCTCCAAGATCCCATAGCTCCCAGGAGAGAGCCCACTTATGTCTTTATGTCTAAAGCCGAGGAGTTAGAGGTGTCCTTAAGGAAGTCTCAAAATGAATTGGAATCTTGGAAGAACAAGTACCATGTAGCAGTGGCAGAAAATGATGAGTGTCAAAAGGAGAAGGTTGAACTTCAAAAGCAGAATGCTGAGTGTCAGAAGCAGAATGCTGAACTTCAAAAGGAGAGGGATGAACTTCAGAAACAGCTACAATTGAAGGATGAAGAGCTACTCCCCTGCAAGAAGAGGAAAGTCATGGAGGATTTATTTTTCTCCGACCCACAATGCACTATCTGGAAAATAATTGTGGACAACCTTATCCGTGAGAAGGCACAACTAGAAGAGCAGCTCAAGCAGCAGAATTCAAAGCTTCTTTAGTGTCTTTACTAGCTTTTATTTAGCTTTTATTTGGGACTCTTTAAAAGAATATTTATGTAGTCCGTTTCAAATTTAATAAAACGTTTTCTTTTACCGCGATGCCTATAAATAGAGGAATCCCATGAAGTCCTAACCATCTTGCATTGCATTCTTTTCCATTGTTCATTTCAAGAAACTCAAATTCGTTCTGTAGGTGTTGTAATCATGGATTTCAGAAGAGAAACCCTGAAGTACACTTTTCAGAGTCCCAACCTCGAAAGCTTGAGAGAACTAGCCGAACTCGTCGAGGATCGCTTTGCCTTCGCAGCAGAATATGGAGGAGTTTTCCGTTTCCTCGAGCTAAGGATGAAAGAAGGATTGTTGGAAACGTTGGTTCAATTCTACGACCCGATGTATCACTGCTTCACTTTTCCGGACTACCAATTGATGCCGACCTTGGAAGAGTACTCAGAACTCTTAAGGATGCCTGTGACTGTTCGACCACTATTCACCGGAAGGGAAGACACGCCTAGTCACCAGGAAATTGCAAATGCCACTCATCTTAGCCTTGAAGATGTCCAGACACACCTGATCACCAAGGAAGGAGTCCTTGGGTTCCCTGCCGACTTTTTGATCGAAAAAGTCCGTTACCATGCTGAAAGAAAGGAGGTTCTCATATTAGAAGCCAATTTCGCTTTGTTGGTCTATGGGACTTTCTGGTTCCCTAAAATGGACAATTTTGTTGATATGGATGCAATCAAGCTGTTCATACTCAAGAATCCAGTACCCACCTTGCTTGCTGATACGTACTTCTCGATTCACTCGAAGAACGCCGAAGGAGGAGGACACATTGTATGTTGTACCGCCTTGCTGTACTCATGGTTCATCGCTCGGTTGACTTGGTATCCGTCCCTTTGGGATGAAGTAGCAACACCCCGATGGTCCGAGATACTTATGGCCCTTACCCATTCGGACATTGTTTGGTACGATCCCGCCTATGGAGGCGTGCCAATGATTCCTAGCGTCGGAGGATCCCCCAACGTACCGCTCATTGGAAGAGAAGGATGTATAAGTTACAATCCCGCTTTGGCCCGTAGACAGTTTGGACACCCTATGATCCAAGTGCCTGACCTGGCTTCATCGGAGGAGATCTACTTCAAAGGAGAAGAGGACCTAGATCTCAAGACTGTCATCATTTATGCATGGAAATACATTGATAGGGAAGGAACAGCTGCTTCAGGATACCCCGATTGTACTGTCTCTGAAGAATATCTACATTGGGTGCGTGAAAGGGCTCTTGATCTCAAGATGCCTTTTCCTTTTCACGAACCAATGGTATTATCTCCTCACGACCCCGACTGGTTCGAAGAAGAGGAAATAGAACAAGTAAGGATTGCTTTAGATGAAGCCCGGAAGTTGAGGACTGCCTGGAAGAATAAATTCCTCACCCTCAAGGTAGAGAAGGAAAGACTTCAGAAGACACCAGAATTAGAAGTCGCCAGAAAGAGAAAGGCGCAAGGAGATTTATTTTCTCCTCATGCCTCTTCAAGTGCTGTCACCAGTGATGATCTCCCATCAACTACCATGGCTTGGAAGGAGTGTGTGGAACGACTTATCATCGAGAAAGCAGCGCTGCAGGAGCGCATTAACCAGTTGACAGAGGAGCTCCGTACAAAGAAGACCATGGAGTAGAGTTCTAAGTTTTCTTTTGCTTTCGTTGTAATAAACTCTGAAAAGAGTACTTTGCTTTTCTCAAGAAATAAAAAGTTTTTCAATTATCCTACATTATAATACTGAAAAACACTTTGGGTTTCTTGAAGTCTCCTCCTGCATCTGCATCATGCATTAACATTCTTCATTTAGCATGGCATTTTACATTTTGTGCACGTGTCTTTCCTTTGTTGTGGCTCATTTCGGTTTTCCATCTTTGCTGTCAGTCGCCGTCTCGACCATCTGACCAAGCCGGAAGTATCATTAAAGGATAGTGAGGAGAACAAAGACATGGATCGCATGACTAGCTTCAAAGTAAGGTCTAATCCGACACTTCGCCGTCCCTCTGACAACTTTGTTCCTATGCAACTTCAGCCTGTGCAAGAAAAGGAAATGGATGATCCAGAGCTTACAGCATTCAAGAATGAATTTCGTGACTTCGAGGAACGATGGAAAATGATGAAGAGGAACCGTGCGCCTGATTTTCATGCTCATGACCCGCACCTAGTTCCAAACTTAGTTATCCCCCCGGGATTCCAGATGCCCGCCTTTGAGGTGTACAAGGGTACAATTTGTCCAAGGTATCATTTGATGATGTTTTGTCAGAAGATGACCGCCTATCTTGGGAACGACCAACTATTGATTCACTGCTTCCAAGAAAGTTTGGGTAGAGCACCATCAGCATGGTATATGAAGCTGCAAGCGAATCACATTCAGTCTTGGGAAGACTTAACTTTTGCTTTTGTGAAGCAATACCATCATAACTTGGGTATAGCCCCGAACAATAGAGATGACTGTGGACCTTCCAGAGAATTCATAGCTCCGGTACCCCAACCTCAGCACCAGTATGCGATGCCCACTCAGCGTGAACAACAACCACATCCTAGGCAGAGGTTGGCCTCTCCAGATCAACCACAGCATCGACAATTTCGGAAAAGGTATCAAAGGATGACTCCAGATACACCAAAGGAAGTAATTCATCAGTTTGATCCCATCCCGGTGAAGTACGCTGATTTGTTTCCAGCTCTAATTCAAAGAGGGCATATCCAGACTAAAGCCCCACCCAAGGTACCTAAGAGGTTTCCATACTGGTACAATGCCAACAAATTTTGCCTGTATCATCAAGGTGCTCCGGGGCACGACATTGAGAGTTGTTACGGCATGAAAGCAGACGTTCAAAATTTGGTCAAAGATAGAGTCTTGTTCTTTGAGGGTTCCGTCCCTTACGTACGAGATAGCCCCCTATCTCGACAAGGTTCATCCTCCCCAGGCATGATTCAAGATTGCCAACGCCGTGTCTGAAAGCTGCGCACCAGACATTTCTGCCTGTCTTTCCCGTCTACATGAAAGCACAATAAAGATCCTGGAAAGGACTCTCAGAAGAACTTTACATTTTCTTTCGTTTGTTTGTGTGTTTATTTCTTTGATTGAAAGCATATTTTGCATGTAAGAACTTTCTGTTTTGAATAAGTAATGCAATAACTGTTTGTCTTGAAGAAGCCCATTCGTTTCACTCAAATAGTTTTTTCAAAAATTATTTATAAACGCCGACTTTTACCCGATCTCTTGCTCTGACAGAGAATTGGAAGGAGGATGATGAAGTAAAACACATGATCTCTTGTTGTATGCTTCGAATGAAAACCCTACTGATGATGTAAGGCATCATTTTTTAAACCTCCTGAAAGCCAACATAGTCGACCCTTTCTTTTAAACCTTGATTGAGGATCCGTTCTCTTTCTCCCAAACCGAAACATCATTTTCTTAACCCGGGGCAGGGTAATATCAAAAAAAAATGATGAACATCTTCTCAAAATTGGGTGGGCACAAATATACTAACCCTTTCTACCTCCATTTTACAAGTCATAAATTAAACCCATATACGACCCTCAAAGTCCTAATTGAAGTAAGGTTTAATTCGAAAGCATACTCGATGAGACATTGTTTCCTGACTCCTTGAGCTATGCTCAAATTTAAATCGGCTTTATAAATAATGCTTCAATTTGTATCCTAACTAGTGGTTCCGATCACAAGTTATTGCGATACCCCTTTTCAAAACTTCAAGACAAACGCGTGTTGCATTAACCATTTCAAAATGGATATTTCAAATGTGCTAAATACGCTTGACATCTTAGAAATACCACATACAGATATTGATGATGATATTTGAAGACTTTGCTGACTTGGGGCAAGTCATTCTTCCCAAAGAAAATTTCATCCGTGCAAGTCTTGGGTTCAACTAGAAGAAATTCAAGGACTCACTTATCGCCAATCAGGGGCAGTTACGTCGAGATTCGGTGAATCTCTAGAGAGTTTGAAAACAGTGGGGCATTTGGGCATCAGGTTTTCTGTAAAATCCTCTCTAGATGTTGTTTTAAACCATACGACTTGGGGTATTTGAAGAATAGAGCAAGATGTATATTTCATCCTCAGGAAGCTCAACCCTAGCATGATCAACAACTACGAAGACCCAGGATATTTATTTTATCCCCTATGAAACTTCGGCTTGGGTACCTCCGTCTACAATTTCATACAACATTTCAAACTTATCAAGATGATACGTCCCCAACTGGAGTGATCACCTTTTTCTCAAGAGAAATTTGGAAGTTTTGAAGCAGGATTGGGACCCTACATTTGGTTCTCCATCTATCCTCAGTGATAATTCTATCTTTGAAGATTGGTCGGACGTTTGTTTCGAGACATTTGTCCCGTATTCGGTCTTTGCTTTTGTTTGTCTCGTCAGCATAAGCATACACATATCATATAAGTAGATAGCATAACATTTGCATTTTGTGCATCCTGTTTGTTTCACTCTATCTCTTCGATTGCGTTTACCCTTGGGTATTTGGGCGTGTCTTACTCCTTCCAAATAGAGTTGTCAGCCCTAAGCAAAAAAAAAAACTCAATATTTCTACTTCCCCACGAAGTTCGATCCTCGTGGAAGACAGTTGTTTCAGTACATTCCCATTGGAATTTATGCCTCTATGGTTGAGTCTTGCTTGACAGTCTCTCTTCGGTTATTCCCCGAATTGAACTTCGGTCTTTGACAATCACACTATGAACATCTCCAGCTTTTGAACATGGATCAAAAGTGCATTTTGCACTTTGACATTATGAGGATCACCATTTGAAGACACAACGTTTCTTCAACAACATTACAAGATCCACTCGACATCTTACAGCTGAATGACAAAAGACCTCTTTATTTGAGCAACTCGCTTTGGGCAGATCTATTCTCAAAACGAAAAACAACAACTTCCTCAAGACAATCTGTCTATCCCCAGTGGATTGTTTCAAGATTATCGAGTCAAGGGACATTACGGATACTTCCCCATTTAAGGATTTCTACTACAATTTCACATATCTTACCATTACAACAAGGATACTCCTCAAATGATTTTCCTCAGAGGGTTCATTACGAGTACAATCAATGACATATCTCCTTACAAGAGGACACTCCACGTATCAACCGGCTTACAGCTCATCTGAAGATCCCCGGTGCATATTCTACAAATTGCCAATTCAATACAAATTGCATCTACAATTACAAATACAAGATCACATCTACAAAATTCTACAATTACAGATTACATCTACAACATTTACATCAACAATCTACAGTCTTCAACGACACATACAATCTACAATGACACTATGGCTCACAGCCGAACATCTACATCAACATTACAATCTACAAATTTACAACCCCTCTTTGAGGACGCTCTCGCGAGTTTCCATCATTTTGGGTAGGAACCGAGACCAGCTCATGGTTCCCATACCATGGAGCAAGGGGAAGTTTGACATCATGAACCGAGACCAGCTCATGGTTCCCATACCATGGAGCAAGGGGAAGTTTGACATCATAAACCGAGACCAGCTCATGGTTCCCATACCATGGAGCAAGGGGAAGTTTGACATCAGAAACCGAGACCAGCTCATGGTTCCCATACCATGGAGCAAGGGGAAGTTTGACATCAGAGACCGAGACCGGCGCATGACTCCCATATCATGATGCTCGGGGAAGCTCAACAACTACAACAACATCTACAACTACAATGACATCAAAGACCGAGACTAGCTCGTGGTCCCCGTACCACGATGCCAGGAGAGGTTATACGTTTTACCGTTTCAGCTGAGTTACAAAATACAAAATAATAAAAAAAAAAAAAGATCCATTTTGAGTTACTACTGACCACCACCTCGGTAGCAAAAGTATCTTTCGATCACAAATCGTCGAAATCACTGCATCATTGACGCATGAGTTACCGTTACACATTTGGAGATTTCCCATGAGTGATTGTTCATGTCCTCGTAGGGTCCCGCCTTGTTGGATTTGTCGCTTTTCTGCCTAGCATGTCGCGTCCAGTTCGACCCCTATGACCTCTTCCTTACAGATTTTGTCCGTCCTGCATTTTCATATCATTGCATATCATACGCATTCGGTGGTTTCTTATGGCCAAAAATTCGCGCAATGTTTGTATTTAAGTCCCTCCTATCTCGTCGAGATGAAGATTTCGATCTCCATATCTCCGAATAGGAGTAACTTAAATAGGGGCATCTGTTGCACCCCAATTTTTGACCTCAAAGATCCCACGTTTTTTATAGTTCTTTATTTTTTTTATTGCATGATTACCTTTTACTTATGTGTTTGACTAACAAGTATATGCAAGTGTGACAGCTTCAAATAGAGATGGCTTTCATCCTCACAGTTGAGCATTTCAAGGACAGCTTGGATGGACTTTTGGCTATACCTCGTTAAAGTCAATGACCAACTTCATTCCCTTATGAGCCAAAGATGGTTTAGGATTTGGATCCTAAAGTACTTAATTAAAGCTTTCACCGCTACCTCAGCATAACAATTGAATTTTGGTCCCTGTTCATCTCTTGGGTCATTAGTCCATCAAGGCAAAGAGAGCTTATTTTGGGAGATAAAATTTGCTTAAGCGGATGGGCAAATTATAAGCCATAATGGAAGGTGAAGTCACGAATTTATGTGCATTGTCAATTCATGGACATCATGGTTTGATCTCAAGTACTTCAGATTTAATGATTTAATTTATTTGAGGCAAGTTTAAGTATGTTAAGAGGTTTATGTGAATATCTTGGATATGAGCGTATCTAATCTTGAACCCAATTCATTCAACTTTGTGATAAGAGGCGAGTTATTAGTCAAACTACAAGAATCAAATAAATAGTTCTTTACACCATTCGAGGATGCTACAAGTACTTAGTGCAAGGCCTATTGTTTCTTTTCAACTCTAAGGCCACTTGATTTTTGTTTACTATCCTTTGAATTCTGCAAAAAGGTCATGACTGAATAACTACAATTACAAATATTTGCAAGCATAACAAAATTCCGTTTAGAAGTTGCGCCTTGCTAGCTGGGGTGGAATGCCGACCACGAGCCTCCCCTTTAAGTTACACGAATTGCCACGCCATTGAACCAACCACCAAAATGGCCTGCACAGCAACGACAGCAGTGTGGAAAGCTCCAACCAAAGGCAATCGAATGGACAATGCTCAAGTGCCTGCAACATCAGCAATAACAGTTAAAACATTAATAACAGCAATCAACTTATCAGGTATGCATCAACGGCAGCCAAAGAAAGCAAAGTTTCTACATAGCAGGCCAGTTGTGCGATACCCTCTCAATTAATGTACTAAAGCCTCGTAACCACGTTCTGCACTAAGAAAGGTAGTGAATGAACACAGTCTTATGGGTGAATTGGTGACCAAGCATTCCTATAGATAACAATGAGTATTTGATGCAATGATTCGTCTTGAGAATAAAACCCAGCACGCAGTTATTGCTGTTGTCTTGGCAGCTAAAGGTTTTTCCTACACTTGACTTCGTCCACGGTTGATGTCCATCAGCAGGCGTACGAACATATCTAGACCTCGGACTTAGCGGTGGCGTCGCATCCTATTAATGACAGCAAGCAATGTTATTATTCTGAAAAGAAATCCTCAGTATTCTACTTAACATAATATGGCCATATTGAAACAGCATTGTCATCACAAACAAGGAAAACTCTTTCATAATTGATGGAAGGGCGTGGCAGCCGAAATAGTGGTCATAACAGGTTTTTATGCAGAATATAAACAGATTCCCATACATACACCTTCAACTCATTCATAAAGCACCATAGGAAAAGAGGATATCAAAGAATAAGGGAGTTAGAAGTACTCATCTTCGAGGTAGAGCCGATACTGATTTATCACTGAAAACCCCAAAACCGCATCAAAAGGAAACGTATGTCCAGAGCACAATCCAGAGCTACAATGACCGGTATTCAAAAGGGATCCTAAACCCATTAATACGCTACAGAGGATAACCTCCCGTGTCCCTCGAACGCCCGCTTTGCAACTCAACTACCCTTCACACCTGGCCCGATTTGAAGCTGCAAATTAAGTGAATACGGTTAGCAGCCTTGGTTTGATGCTAATAAGGAAGTTTGGGAAGATTTCGAGGCCAAATCTTACCACCGTAATCCACTCAGAGTTTAGCTGCACAAATCCAATCTTGGTAATTATTCTGTTGATATGGGTGAGAATGAAGCAGTTTACACTCGCAACTCTAGGCTGCATTCCAAAGGACTTGACGCTAGATAGACTGGGATGCCTTGGGCGAATTCACGCTCGATCAACAAAGCTTCAGCCCTCAGTGCATAGAAGTTTTCTCTTTTCTTTACAAGATTTGGACCATCAGACTAGTGCTAGACGGTTTCTGCTTACTGATATCGTAGCACAAGCGCCACGTAATTTGGAGATTGACCTGTGTGACCTGAAATTTGAAGCAGCGTATAAATAGTTAACATGAGGGAAGAATCATCAGCAGCAAATCATATAACCATTTCCAAATACCCATACATTTACAAGAGGACGAAAGAAAAAGTTACGAGCATACCAAGAGGAAATCTATCCAAGTGACTTTCTAGTTTCCCTCCTCAGAGAAACCCTTGTCTGTTTGTCCTACTCAACCAATAAATTGGTATATGGTGATCAATATCAACTCTGTTAATGACTCGTGCTACAAATTGCAACCATATCTCCGAATCCAAACACACCTGCTCAGCTGTGTCCTCTTCAACGATTCGCACGTGGAACTCACAAGCTTCGATGACAAAATGACCATCCTTTTCCTGCATAAGAGTAACTGCAAAACGTGAGTATAAAGTGGCTCCAATGCAACACCAGTTGGTTGAGAGTTAGACTTAAGCTTGATTACCTGATGAAGAACGCACCAATAATTTGATAGCCATCGTTGTACCGTCTTAGCTAGCAGCAATGTACTCAATCTGTAAATAAGACCAAGAAATCATCTATTTAAAACCATTGTGAATAAGATTACACCGAAGCTTAAAGGAGTTCGTACCGTGCAGCCAACTCCAAACTAACGCAATCCAAGTTCCTTTCCAGCAAGACGAACCCAGACATTTGGCCACGCTTCGAAATTACCACACCTGTCAACAAATCCATTTTCAAGTGTAATAAAATCAATTGCTAGAGATAAGAAGCCATTCTCGCCATGAATTCAACGACGAGAACTATCTGAGACATACTAGGCCCATGTGAAAGCATTACCTAGTGTTGTCGGTGATCCTCCAACAAAGGCTCAGGGAGATTTGGATCCTGAGCTATCCACCATCCAACAGGGCAACAGAGTTCTGGGCTCACCACAACCTTTCACACCACCAACGTCAAAGTTTGCCCTGGGCCGTGTGTATATCCCCTGGCCCAAAATATCTTACCATTCGCACCTGCAGAAAAACATAGCAATTGGATTAGCAAGAATCATTGAAGAATATCCACTGGAGGAAATAAAGATTCGGTTCAGAAGAAAATCAAATCCGGTTTCAATTAAATCACAAAAATCAGAATTTGATAAGTCATTATAGCAATCAAACGAATTAGGAATGTCCTCAAATCTGATTCACCCTAATTTGGAAAACATCGATCAGCATTCAAAACAAATTCAATCGCAAATCTCGGTAAAGCCTATATAAGATGGAGGGATTCGATATGCGAGAGGGGACGAATTCACAACAAACTCAAAAAAAAACCCTAGGTTCAAAAGGGAACTTATCTGGTGTTAATTTCCAAAGCCGCCGACGTCCTCCACCGGCAACCACCTTCGCGAACTGTGACCGCCGTCGGTGAAACGACCCCTGGTCGATCCAACTGCATCTAGTCGGAAGCCACCGCGAGAAGCTTCCGCCTTCATCCACAACTTGCGGTAACCACTATGTTTGAGCCAATCTGCTGAAGCTTTTGATTTTGCCTGTTTGTGTTTCAGGTTTTGAGCGCGGGGAAAAGGGGAGGAGACGGGCGATCGGAGACGAAAGGGGGGGAATTTAAGGGATTAGGGTTTTCTCTCTGTCTTTTTTTTTATTTTTTTATTTATTTTGTAATACATTTGAAACACGTACACACTACGTACACACACACATCACCACTAACCTCATCCTTGGTCACCGTTAAAAATTTTTTTTAATCCCTTAACTAACCTTTAATTAACATTTAAAAATTGAATTAATCCTAAGTTAGTGATGTAATTTTCTTTTTAATTCGGATATTTCATTTAAAAACAAATAAATCAATTAAACCCTTTTTTATTAATTTAAACTTAGTAAACCCTTTTTTGAATTATTAATATAATAACTCCATTTTATCCTTACTAATATTTAACTTTATTATAATCAACTTTTACTAAAAACAATTCATAACTTGTTATAAACTCTTTTCTAAACTTATTATTTATCAACTTTTTTTTATACTAATTCATTCATTTTTTTTTTATTAAAATTATTTGATTTCCATCTCTTAATCTACCTAATAATTAATCTTTAGGTCTAATTAATTAATCAATTTTATAATTTATTCTCTCAACTTTATTAATATTATTAATTCATCTTAATAATAAAACATTTTATTAACGTTCAACTTTTAAGACCTTTTTAAATAACATAATTTAATTTAATAGCTAAATACTTAATAATAAAACCTTTCATTAAAATCAATATAATTAATATAACTTTTGCTTAAGAGGCCAAATCAACTTTCTTATAATTCAACATCCCGTCTAAAATCAATTAACAGCGTAAAAATAATCAATCGTGCACAACTACTTCACGACACATGCACTTACACTCAGCGCTTTCATGCGTATATATTATCTACCTTTGCTCTTATTCACAATGCACACACTCACTCAGCGCTTTCATGCGTTCGTGTATGGTTTATCTTTCTGTAATTTATCTTTACTGCAAGTCATTATATCTCGTTGCATCGCATCGCATTCCGTCCAAAGGAAAAACTTACACATAATTCAACGTTGTGTGTAGTTGCACATCATATGCATCATATTCCCCTTGATCCTTGATTCTTCAAGTTGATCGCCTTAAGTTTAGGACCTACCCCATAGGAAGGACCTTAATCTTTCTACAACATAGAAACAAAACAATCAAACTATACAAATACATTTAGAGAATAGATGTTAATCATCTTAAGTGAGATATAATCTCCACCCCCACAACAATACAATCAAACATGTAGGGACTTTGCCTTAAGAACAACAAAGGCATGCTTGGCGACCATCCAAGTGTGTAAGACCTTTTCTTAAGATGATGCAAAGACCATTTCCTACGACTCCCTTTTTACATTTGTGGCGGTTATCTCCCCCTTAAAATGAAGACTCATCTCTTCTCCTAAACCCAATCAAAACAACTACCCTAAACCCGTAGGAACTTTGACCACAGTCAAAGAGCTCCTCTAACCCTTTAGGGGAACTACAAGTACTCTGATTCCACTCCCGTAACGATATGTAGGCATAAGATGCGACATCTTATCGAGTATACTTAGAAATAAACCCCTAGGTCTTTCAACTATTAGGCAGATAAACACTTAGCAATAAACAAACATAAAACAAGAGGTTCCTGTAAAGTACTACAGAAACTTAGGATGCTAGTACCTTCCCTAAGTTTAACCAACCCCCGAACCTAAAACAATCTAGCTTGCATTTGCATTGCATTGTGGGAATTTCGATCTTTATCCCTTCCTTTGGACAAATCAAAGTTCGGTTGCAAATTGAATTAAAGATTCAAACTAATCAATAGTTTGGTATCCAAATTTCACCGCGACAATAAGGCATTCACCAAAAACCACAAACAGAACCATTACCATGTATAGCCACACATAACCTGCAGAAGAGACACCTTCCAAAAATGAGCAAAAAAAAACTTCTGCAGAATAAAAACAAAATGAACAGACCACAAGCCACAAAATCATGGCAAAACGCACCATCTTTGCAGTCACTACGCACTGTCACACTGCTACAGCCTGCTACCCCAACCTCATAGCCCACACTACCGCACCCAACACCCCAGACAAAACCTGCAACAAAGTACAGCAGAAAGCAACACTCTGCTATGCTTTAATTCCCCACACCAGACATCCTATCCTGCACAAAAACAGCCAAAAAAAACCAACACAATATAAAACCACACAGCCATCATTATGTAAGACACACAAAAAATTCCCACACAAAAAAAAGGTTTTGATGGATCTTCTTCATTTTGCACACAAAATGAACTCTGCCTTTCTTTAATCCATGGCCAATATCTTCAACCAGCACAACCGGTCTTCATCTTCGAACATCATCTCTCCTTGAACCTTTTCTTTTCGAACTTCTTTCCGAATCCCAAACTCTCCTTTCGAAACAGGCTTTCGCGAACCCCCACCGCTGGCAATTTCAAATCTAGCTCCGCATAGCTTATGCATCATGAAGTCTCATGTTAACCGTTGAAGACTCATCTCCTCAACACTTTTTATCCTCCTACAAACCCAGAAATTAAACGGCAATGAATCTCTAGATTACAAACCAAAACTCTGCTCAACACAAATACTCTCTGTTCTTCTTTCACACACCAAACCGTCTCTCACTTTTTCTTCAACAACATAACCTCCTTTATCATTCTTAGAACACCAACGAACCAAATCACTGCAAAAACCATTTTCGAACCTATCCTCAACCTCCATACATTCCAAGCTACCACGCACCATATAACTCCCTTTGTCACCACCATATGCACCACCAAATCGTTCATTATCCCGTCCTTCTGCACCCACTCGTAGGAGTTCAATACCATCTCTTTCTCCTTCCTCTGCAATAATTTCTTCAACTTCTCTAACACGAACTCACAATCTTCATCGCAATATCCACTCAAACAACTCATGATTCTACCTCCAAAACAGAACTACCAGAAAAAACATTCAACTAACCATATCTCCACAAACCTTCAATCCACCTCTGTCCACGATTTTCGAACCCCATTCATCCTCATCCTAAACACCTCTTCCTTCCTTCAGTCTTCATAAAAATCTCTTACCAAAAGCATCCATCTTCATCACAAATTCACTGCGAATTCTTCAACAACCATCCAAGCCTTAACACTACTTTCATCGAACATGTGGTGAGCAAGATTGTAAACTATACCCAATCAATCTTCAATTTCACCAAAATCTCAAACTTCAAACCTCCATCTTCTTCAGCAAACTCAAACCCACATTCATAGCCACCGTTAACAACCCAGAAACCATTTCTCACCATCTCAAAACCCATCCAAATCGCAACTCATCGGCTTTCGCGAAACACCCACCGAACCACACAATCACCTTCAAAATCAAAACCTTCCGTAACTCATCATTCACCAATCGTCACCCTAATCCCCATCTTTCAATCACTCCCAAACACTCAGATATGGCCAAAAAGAAAGTTACCCATGCCCAAATCTCAATCTCTCGACCACAAGACATTAACCCCACCACCAACCACCATTGATGACTCTTCTGTTCAGATTCAGAATCTCAAGAACCTTAACACCGTTCTTCTCAAAGAAACCACCGACCACAGAAACCGCACTCAGTCGCTTCTCCATTCAAACCAGGCCGCCATGGAAGTCGAAGCTCAAATCTCTAAGGAAAGTTTTGCATTGGAGATTGAAAACTCTGTCTTTTTCGTTTTGCTAGGGCGCATGTTGCTGAATTAGGGTTTTGTTTTGATAAGGTTGTTGAGGAGAGGGATGAGACCAAGTATGAGGTGGATCTTCAGAAGGAGAAGGTGAATGACCTTGTGTTGAGTCTCGAGAACGAGAAGCGGAATGTGGAGAAGATTAGGTTGGAAGTCGGGCATCTGTTGGGAAAAAAAACTCGAGAGAGAAAGAAGGGTTGAAGAGCTTGAAAAGGATAAAGATTTGGCTGTGAAGAAGTCGGTTGAATCGGAGAAGGTAATTGAAGAGTTGAAGAAGAAGAGTGTTCTATCGTTTTTTTATTTTCTTTATTTTTTATCTTTTATTCGTTTACCTTTTTTTTAAAATATATTTATTTATAATTTCTATTATATATATTTTTATATTACTATATGTATATATATACATTTTCTAATTATCTTTGAATTTTAAAATTTATTTTCTTTTGTAAATATTATATAGTTTATTAGCTTATAATATTAGAGTTTAGGATTTTCTTTTCGTTATTTTTTAAAGTAGATCTTATTTCGCTTTTGTTATTGGGCATTTTTGCCTTTTGGGTCGATGACGAGACCTCCGTAATCCATTACCAGTCAAATTATTGATGAATAATGTTGGATCTGAGACCACCTCTTTTCTCTCTTCGTCACTTGTCCCGACTCAATTCAAAAACATTTTCAAACCATCTTCAATATCCAATTATCTTTGTATTGAATTAAAACGAGGGGATTAAGTGTAGACTTTCTTCCTCTCCGAGTGTCGAGATGCCCACTGTAGTGAGGGTGGTTTCGACACTCATCTTTCAATACGAAGACTTTTCCACCGCTTTTTTTCCTAAGACCTCGGTCCCGTACCGAGTGTATCTTCGAAAACATTTTCAAATCAATTCTTTGTATTGAATTAAAAAGAGAGGATTAGGTGTAGACCTCTTCCTCTCCGAATGTTGAGATGCCCACTGTAGTGAGGGTGGTCTTGATATTCGTCTTTCAATACGAAGACGTTTCCATACCATCTCTCCTAAAACCTCGGTCTCGTACCGAGTCCTTTTTCAAACCATAATAAATTGATTTCTGTTTGTATCGAATTAAAGAGAGAAGATTGGGTGTAGACCTCTTCTTCTCCGAGTGATGGGATGCCCACTGTAGTGAGGGTGGTCTCGACACTCGTCTTTCGATACGAAGACACGCCTTTATCCACCATCTCACTTTCACAACTTCATCCCGCAACCCTTGTCACCTAAAAACCTCGGTCCCGCACCGAGTGCTTTTCAAATTATTTTCACAACAAAAACTTGAATGGTCGTGGAGTGGTTAGGCGTAGGTCTTCTCCTATCCCGAGTGCTGACGTTTACCGTAGGGTTCTCTGTTGCAAAGCACTTACCATTCAAAACCAAAAACATCTTTAATAAGAGAACGAAGTTCCCCTTATATTGAATTAAAGAGAGAGGATTGGGTGTAGACCTCTTCTTCTCCGAGCATTGGGATGCCCACTGTAGTGAGGGTGGTTTCGACGCTCGTCTTTCAATACGAAGACACCTCGTTTGCCACACCTTTTTATAACAAAAATTTCGAGACAAAGAATTGAGTACTACCCGTAGGGGTTACTATCCGAGGACATGTCTCGCCCCTAAAAAAACAATCCAATCAATCAAACGTGACTTCTTGCCTCGCGTGGCGAAAACTAATCAATCTTTCAAAAAGGATATGTTACGTCCGTTCTACCGCAAACAGGTACGCATAAGTCTCCAAACGAGCGAGCAACAAAACACCTAAAATGCTAGAACGCGCACGATAACATCATCCCCAAACACACCGGTTATCCGCACCGTAGGCACGAACTACGTTGCTCTGATTTCTCATGCATAATGGGAATACGTAGGCATAGGATTGCGATATCCTAGCGAGCACCCTTTTCTTTTTTCCACCCTTTCCCAGAAAGGCATGCTACGTCCGTTCTACCGCAAACAGGTAACGCCTAAGTCTCCTCACATGCGAGCAGCAATACACCTAAACTGCTAGAATGCGCATGATAGCATCGTCTACCAGATCTCCCCCCACAAACCGTAGGCCGACTACGGCTGCTCTGATTCTTTACTTCTTCAAGTAAAGATACGTAGGCACAAGGGCCACAATCCTTGCCGAGCATATTCCCCCTTATATCTGTAGTTCCCCGAACTACGTCGACTCTGACTTTCTCATACCTATTGAGAATACGTAGGCCTAGGACCGCGAAGTCCTACCGAGTCTGTTCTGTTCTCTCTTTTCTTTCCTCCGTTATTTCTCTTTTCCTATTTCTAACCCTTCTTTTACCCTTTGGAAAACACTTTTATAGCATAATATTTTAGCAAATATAATCACACGTCGACAAACAAAAGGTTCCCATCGAGTACGATGGATGCGAGGGGTGCTAATACCTTCCCTTCGCATAACCGGCTTCCGAACCCGTTCTTGGTTGTGAGACCATCTTATCCGTTTTCTTTTTAAGGTTTTCTCGATATTTTCCTTTCCCCTCATGGGATAAATAAAGTTCGGTGGCAACTCTTCTGTCTATCCTTTTCGCCTCCCCGTCGTTGCGCGATGCATTTTTTTCGAGTAGCGACAGCTGGCGACTCTGCTGGGGATTCCTAGCAAGCCACGCCTATTTTGTTTGTCGCATTTGTGCTTTATTTGTTTTGCTATTTATTTTATGGTTATGTTTCTTTCTAACTTGTTGGGTTCATTTGGTTTGGTTTGTGAGGATAAAGCTTTCTACCTGAGCTTTCGAGTATGCACTAAGTTAGGAGGTGGTTTCTTTCTGATTTGCGAGACTTAGGACTCGTTGAGTTGGATCGAATTCCACCGCTCAGATGAGACCCCGCTGGAATAATTATGTCTTACGTGTAGTCGTAATGGCGTTCTTATCTTCAACTTGGGAGTCCGCGATTCTGAGGACCTTTTGTAGAACCTTATTCCAAAGGTTGCTAAAACATAACTCTGTGTTCATCCTTTTGAAGGGATTACCGTCTTACGAGTAGTCGTTATGATGGGAAACTTTTGAGGGTTAGTGCATGGGACTTTGTTTGAAAAGCCTTTGGAATACCCTCTTAAACCAATAGATTGCTCACCCGAGGTGAGAGGTATCTCGTTGTGTTGTCTTGCAGGAAAAACTTTGACCTTCATCCTACCCGTTTGTCAGTATGAACAGTTACAGTGGGATCCTTGTACTAATGTTGTTTGGTCTCAAGGCGAAGCGCTGGTCTGTCACCGTCAACAACACAACAACGTTTGATCCCCTGTTGCATTTGCATATTCATTTGCATTTCTTTGCATGTCTTGCATATTGCATCATTATTCATTTGCATAGAGGTGTTCTAATTTTGTGGACGTAATTGCTTCATGTGGTTTTCCATCCGGCTTGTTCCAGAATTGAAGATCATTCCACCAAAAGAAAATCAACAGAGACAACTATGGAACAAATTCGAGAAGAGTTGAGGGGAATCCGAAGCCAAATGGGACAATTCATGACGGACATGCAAGTTTTGTTTCAGGATCAGAAAGTGCTTAGAGAAGAAGTCCATCAGTTGAAGACTCAGATGGGCCTGATAACAGAAGTCATGAGAAATGTGTTGAGAAAGGAAGGCGATCATGTGCCCGAAGCTGCGGCAGAGATGGCCATTCCACCTTTACATATGGAACCTCTCCCAAGGCGTGAAGTGCCTTAAAGATATCTTACACAACCTGAGGTTCCAGTATTTCCTCGCCAACAACTACTTCCTGTTTCCCGAGACAATCCTAGGATTATGAGGTATGCTCAAAGGACGAAGCAGTCCGACAGGATGTTCAACCAGATCCCTATGACTTATGCTCAGTTGTTGCAACTCTTGCTTCAACTTCGATTGGTTAAACTCCGGACTATATCTCCACTTGTCGGTAAGCCACCACAAGGCTATGATAAAAGAGCCCATTGTGATTTCCATTCTGGGGCACCAGGGCATAGTATCGAGAATTACAAAGCCTTTAAGCACAAGGTTCAGGACTTAATCGATTCAAGAGCATTTGAGTTCATGCCGAGCAATGGTCTTATTCCAGAAGATGTGGATGCTCCTATTCTCTCCCCTGAAGTCGCATCAGGTCAGGAACCTGTCTTGTAATCTGTGACCTTAGAGTCTTCCTGCCTGCAGCTATTGCCCGTTCCTAGGCCAAGCCTGAGGATGAAAGTTCCTGAACAAAGGGAGTCTCTGATACCTCAAATTCGATCTCCATATGTTTCAACTGTTCATAGTCAACATTCATACTGTCATCCGCCGCGTCAGCACGCCCGACGAAGACCAAGGAAGCCAAAGAGGCAGTTCACCCATTCGTCGTTGCCGTACAGTCAGATATTGCCAGACTTGATCACATATGGATTGATAGTGCCGAAAAATATTGATCTAGAGACTTCTCCACATCCTTCAGATTCTGATGTCAACGCCCGCTGTGAGTACCATGTTGGGGCACAGGGGCATTCAACTGAAGACTGTAAGGTGCTGAGAAGCAAGATTCAAACACTGCTTGACTCCAACATGTTCTCAATCACACCTCAGGGTATCCAGATCAATGATCTTCCTTCGTCCAGTCATGTGGGTTCGGCAGCTAATGTTATGGAGGGATTCACCGAGAGCGGGTGTTCAGAAGATTATCAGGATGACTTTGACGAACAATTCTAAAGATGGCTGGTTCAGCAGCAAGTCAAGACCTGAAAGCCCAGTTCCAAAGCTGGCAATCTTTCTATCATGTTATTCCTTTGCATTTGTAGTTTCTTTTCTGTTTAAGTGTGAACTTATTTGCAAATTTCATTTGTAAGACGTGTTTGTTTTCGATTGACAATGATAATGAAATGAATATGCATATTTTGATTAAATCCACTCGTGTTCACTCAATATTGCTTTTTCATTAATGTCAAACGCTTGTTTAAGCGGAATCCCTTGAGGGAGGATGACGAAATTTAAAGACGCAAACTTCCGAATGTATGCTTTTTGAATTAAAACCATTGCTGATGATGTACAGGCATTGTTTCAAATTCCTAAACACCGGAGATATAAGGAAGATAATCCCTTGTTAACCCCTTTGAGCCTAGTAGTAGGAGTTTCTTTCCGAAAGCGAAAAACCCTCAATCTTAACCTGGGGCAGGGTAGGTGTCAGTTAATTCGACTAAATATCCAAATTGCATAAAGGGGTGTTCCTGTTCAAGGATCAATCACACCTATATAGGTCGTACCTAAAGAACCACAGTGGTTATCCTTCACCAGCCAAGGGGTGAGACAGTCACAACCCCTTCAACAATTCAGACAAGCCGGTGTCATACGATGTGTTCAAAAAAAAAGAAAGAAGAAAAAAAAGGAAGAAAAAAAGCCCGCTAAGTCGATAACCTGAAAACAAATGGCTTAGGAAAAATTAGGACATCCCGCTGGACTTTGAAATCAAATGATGTACTCAAAAGAGCCAGTCCAGGCAAAAATAGGGAATGAATGATGATGAAAAAACAAGTCGTGTGACTCCAGGCACCAAAGACGAAAGCGAGTGACTGTCACTCCACAAACTTGTGGTTTCCCGAACCATCACTCCGGTCATTTAACCTTTGAGAAGTGAGCGCTTGTGTCGAATTAGCTGAACATAGGATTGAAGAATATTGAGGAGAGTGGGTGGGTTAAACAGAACTTTGAGCCTTATATCCTTTCTCTCAAACCATGAACCTAACCAAGTTACAACCTTCAAAAGTCCTAATTGAAGCAAGTTTGTTTCGAAAGCATACTTCGGTAAAGATCGCGTCGAAACTGACTCCTAAAAGGATTTTCTTACCCTATGGGTATTGATATTGACATTCCGATAAGTGATTCATTCACTATACATCACAACTTTTTTTTAAGTGAACAGGCTTGGATTTAAAAAACTGTCATATACATTGCATTAACATTATCTTTTGCAAAATGATTTGTTTTACTTGTGAGTAAGCACTTGACATCAGGAGAGTTCCAACAGTGGAAAGTTCGATCGAGATAAGATGCGGAACGCCTGAGTACTCCGTTGAGCAGGGGAAAGGCATATCAAATGATCATCAAAGGAGTCCGCCATTTCCTAAGGTCCGTTAATCTGGGGCAATCAGGTCGAGATTAAGTAAATCTCTCGAAGTCAAAGGCACTTCTCCAATTCAGCCAATCAGGGGCAAAATCACTTCAAAGCTGGGGCAGGCCACCCCAGGAGCACGACAACTATCCTTATCCAGAAAGGAAATTGACTTGAAGCACTTCTTCGGGGTTCGAAGCGCTGAGGCAGTTCATATCTAACCATCAGGTCCCACAGGCTGGGGCAAAATTGGAAACAAAGGAGATGTGTTCCTCTCCATATCTTCAGAGCTTATCAGAATTATAGAAGCAGATTTGGGTTTATTTCCCCAGCAGTAGGGCGAGTGCAGTACTGTTATCCCCACAGAGTCTAAATGGTTGACTTCTTTCCCCTCAGAGTCTAGGTCATTGACTCATTCCTCAAACGGAAGTATTGTTGAAGTTTACTTCTCATTTTCCCCAAGTAGAGATTGATGTTGATTCCCTCCTTATCTAATCCCCAGCCAAGTCAGCGGAGTTAATTTCCTTCCCCACAGAGTGGAACTGACTCAGAGATTGTTTATCTCCATCCCCAGCAGAGATAGTTTGGGATAAGCTCCCAGTAAGTCTTATTCAAAATCCCTAGCAGATAGCGGATTCAATCTCCGACAGAATGGAGCTATTCCTCAGCAATCTGCTGTGTTTCCCCAGTAGAGTTATTCTGGCTAATCATTCATAGTTGATTTCCCTGGTAGAGTGGAGTTGTTGCCTCCAGCCAAGTTGCTTGATCCCTAGAAGAGTTGTAGGCTGATAGGCCATCCGGGACGTTCTCCGCAGCAGAGTTTTGTCGCAACTCGAAAAATGCATCGTGCAACGACGGGGAGGCGAAAAAGATAGAACAGAAGAGTCGCCACCGAACTTTATTTATCCCATGAGGGGAAAGGAAAATATCGAGAAAACCTTTAAGAAAGAAATGGATAAGATGGTCTCGCGACCAAGAACGGGTTCGGAAGCCGGTTATATAAGGGGAAGGTATTAGCACCCCTCGCATCCATCGTACTCGATGGGAACCTTTTGTTTGTCGATGTGTGAATTTATTTGCTAAAATATTATGCTATAAAAGGTGCTCCAACGGGTAAAGAAAGAGGGTTTAGAAACCAAGAAAGGAGGCAACAAGGAAGAAGATAGAAAGAAAGGACTCGGTAGGACCTCGCGGTCCTAGGCCTACGTATTCTCAATAGATGTGAGAAAGTCAGAGTCGACGTAGTTCGGGGGACTACAAATATGGGGGGAATTGTGCTCGGCAAGGATTGTGGCCCTTGTGCCTACGTATCTTTACTTAAAAGAAGTAAAGAATCAGAGCAGCCGTAGTTCGGCCTACGGTTGATGGGTGAGTTCTAGTAGACGATGCTATCGTGCACATTCTAGCAGTTAGGTGTATTGCAGCTCGCTCGTTGGAGACTTAGGCGTTACCTGTTTGCGGTAGAACGGACGTAGCATGCCTTTCTGGGAAAGGGTGGAAAAAGAAAAGGGTGCTCGCTAGGATATTGCAATCCTATGCCTACGTATTCCCATTATGCATGAGAAATCAGAGCAACGTAGTTCGTGCCTACGGTGCGGATAACCGGTGTGTTTTGTGAATGATGTTATCATACGCGTTCTAGCAGTTTAGGTGTTTTGCTGCTCGCTCGTTTGGAGACTTATGCGTACCTGTTTGCGGTAGAATGGACGTAACATATCCTTTGGGAGACTGGTTTTCGCCATGCGAGGCAAGGTGTCACGTTTGATTGGTTGAATTGTTTTTTAGGGACGAGATAGGTCCTCGGATAGTAACCCCTACGGGTAGTACCCAATTCTTTACCTCAAAGTTTTTGTTATGAAAAGGTGTGGCGAACGAGGCATCTTCGTATTGAAAGACGAACGTCGAAACCACCCTCACTACAGTGGGCATCCCAACACTCGAAGAGGAAGAGGTCTACACCCAATCCTCTCTTTTTAATTCAATACAAAGAAATATTTGTTTATTGAAAAGGTTTGATAACCTGCCAAAGAGATGAGATAAATTCGAATATATACAGGAAATGGATAATATACAAGATATATAATCATCAGTCCACCAATTTAAATTTTACGGTTTTGATATTTAATAAGTGTTTTAAATAATGTACAAGTGTTGAATATTCACAAGATAATAATATACCGAATATATGTGCAAGAATATAAATGACTGAAATTAAAACAATTGTATATTTGACAGAAAATTAAAGCAGTTGTATATTGACAGAAAATAAAGCAGTGGTATATTGGTTAGTTGATCGAATCGGGACACAAAGAATGGGATCTCGTCTTAACCACAAACAAAATGTCGATTAATCGAAGGTAGCCTATCGCGATCCCAAAGTAAGGAAGATGACCCCAATGGTCATCCCACATAGATTTGAAATCGGGAAGGTTATCGACTTCGAAAATCTGACGCTTGCGGATAAAAAGCCTTCATCGATCCATAAGTCAAAATGAAATTTAAACGGAGAAGAGATGAGAAGAGAATGAGGTGGATCTCGGATCCAACAAAGAGATGAGAAGAGAATGAGGTGGGTCTCGGATCCAACGATACTTATCAATATCTTGACTTAGTAATCGATTTATGGAAGCGTCGTCATCGACCTAAAAAATGGAACAAAATGTCCAATAAGAAGTGAGAAATAGAACTCAACTTCTAAAAGAAAATAAATTTTAAAACTACAATATATTTTACAAAGCTCTAACAAAAAAGAAATGAAATTTTAAATATATATAAGAAAACTTTTAAAAGAAATATAATAAAACTCTAAAACTTAAAGAAAGTATAAATAGAAAATTATATATATAAAGTATTCTAAAAATGTTTAAAGATTATTTAAGGAAAAAACTAATGTAATATATACAGTATTTACAAATAGATATTAATATATTTATATTATAATAATAATATATTTACAAAAAAATAATATTTACATAATATAAAATATGTTTACATTATTAAAAACAAAAACGGGGGTTTGTATGAAACAGAAGTGTAGAATAAAAAAAAAGATGATGGAGACGGTTGGGCCTTAACACAAGTCAAAAATAAATAAAATAAAACAAAACCATTTAATTTGTAAATAAATAAAGAAAATTAAATAATTAAAAAAAAGAATAAAAAGGGAAAAAAACGAAGACCAGAAGGTCTTCCTTCTCTCACGTCTCTCTCTCACTGAAATCTCTCACGCTACAGTATCTCACTCTCAGTCATCGATTTCACGTCTCTCTCGGTCTCTCAACCAAACTCTTCGTTCATCTCTTTCTCTGGTTTTCACGAGTTTGCTGAGTTTCTGTGTTAATGGTGGATGGGTTTCGATTGCAGTTGTTGGATTTGGAGGTTTGAAACTCAGAGGTTCTGTTTGTGACGGTTTGAAGGTTACCAGCGGTTCTGAGTTGTGAAGTTTGAGGGATGGGTTTTGTTGTGAAGATTGAGGGTTGAGGATGTTGTTTGAGAGGTTGATTTGAGCGAAAAATGGGTTGTTTGTTTGTGAGGAAGGAGGAAGAGAGTTATGTTGTTGGTTGAAGGTGATTGACGGAAATCAATGGTGGCTTGAAGATTGTTGAAGCGTTGTTGGATATGGTGATGACGAAGAACAATGAAGAATCTGGGTTTTGGATAATGAAGATGAATGTGTTGTTCTGGGTTGATTATCGAAGTGATGTTGGATGATGAAGATCAGGCGCGGCTGGTGTACGTTCTAGGGTTCTTAGAAGAGAATGAATAGTAAACTTTTATACCACAAAATATCGACACGTGGCCTACTGTTGCTTAACTGCTGATTAAGGATTTTTGTTGATTAATGATTAATATAATTAATGAATCCTGAACAAAACCTATAACTAATTAATTAATGAAAAAAACTAAACTAAACTAATTCTGACTCTAAAATAAATTAATTCTATTAACACTAATTTTAAACCTAATTAATATTTACTTATATAAACCTAAATAATTCTAACTACTATCAAAACGAAAACCTAAAAAAACTAAACTAAATAAACAAATAAAATAAAATCTAAATTATTAAAATTAATTAAATAAAATCTGACTATTAATAATAAAACAAATTAATCCTAATTTAATAATACTAATAATTACCATAAATCCTAATTAATAAATAATCTAAATAAATAATTAAAAATAAAATAAAAATCTAAATATTAAATAACAATTAATCCTAATCAAATGATCTATTCTAATTAAAGCAAATATTCTTAATAAAATAATAAATAAATAAGTAAATAAGCTAAAAAACTCTAAATAACTCTAACTAATCCTAAAAAACTTAATAAAATTCACACAAAACAAAATTCTATATAAAAACAAAATAAAACTCTATTTAACTCCTAATAATAAAAATACACTAAACATTATTCTATCTATTCATTTTTAAACAATATTAAAAAGAAACCTATTTAAACTAATTCTAAACAATATAATTAAACCTATTTAAAAATAAAAACTATTTTTAATAAAATTAAAAAAACCGTTAAAACTCTAGAATAAAAAATCTAAATCTAAAAACTATTTAAATCCTAAAATATCTCTAACATTACTAACTTAATTCTAAAATCCTAAAATATCTCTAACATTACTAACTTAATTCTAAAATCCTAAAATATCTCTAAAATTAAATCAAATCTAATTAATTCTAAAACTAAAATGATTCTAAAAACAAATTAATTCTATGTTATAAAAATAATCTATTTCTATTCTAAATAAATAAAAAACTATTTCTAATAAAAATTCTAACTAAATTAAAAAATCTATTTAAAAACTATTAAAATAAAATCTATTCTAAAGAAATAAATAAATAACTATTCTAATTCTAAAAATATAATAAAACAAAATTCTACATCTAATTAAATTAAATAGGTGATAAAAATAAAAAAAAAAGAACAAAATAGTAATATTTGCAAGGAAAAAGAGAAATTAAAAAGGATTGAAATATTTACGAAAATGCCCTTAGGCCACGTGTCGCGCTCCCATTAGGCAAAATAAATCAAGATTTGAAAAACGCTCAAAGTGGACACGTGTCTAGACGACATGAAATTAAGTGAAAAAAAGCAAAAATATTTACAAAAGCTGGCGGGCAAATTTAGGGTATGACAAGTTTGATTTGGATCCCCAGCGGAGTGGTTTTGTTCTTAACGGAGCAGTTTTACCCAGAAGTTTTCTCGGAGGCCATCCACGGCTTGCATTCCCCAGCATGAGTTTATTTGCGCTAGGCGTATCTAGCTCTGACTCAACGGAGTTGGCTCTTTCTCTTTAGCATTTATTTTGCTAATGTGGTTCATTTGCATCTACATACATGCATAGCATCTACCCGAACGCGAAGCATTCCCATTTCGTATGGAGCATTTCGTCATATCCAAACATATGCATGTGAAACATAAGCTGAGTCGTTACCCTTTTGTTTCAAGTGAGTCCCGCAGATGACTAGTATCTTCGCCCGTGTGTTGGCTAGACCCCATCTCATGTTGTCTCCCCAGCGGATTTCTTTTGCGATTGTCACCAAAGGATGGTCTTAAATTCGTTCGAATCTCGTTGCTCGCTTATATTTAGCGAAGGTTTGACGGCGATGTCAATAATCTGATTTTTTTTCAGCGTTGATGCTGAATGTTTATTTTGACGGTGATGTCAAGTGATTTGATTCTTCAACGGCGATGTTGAGAAGTTAGTTTTGACGGCGATGTCAAGTGGTTTAGATCTTCGACGGCGATGTTGAAAGTTTGTTCTGACGGCGATGTCAGATGATTTAGTTTTTCAGCGGCGATGTTGAAAGTTTGTTTTGACGGCGATGTCAAAAGTAATTGTACTCTTCAGCGGCGATGTTGAATGTTTGTTACTGGCGGCGATGTCAGAGTGATTTGTTTGTTCAGCGGCGCTGTTGAATGTTTGTTTCTGGCGGCGATGTCAGAGTGATTTGTTTGTTCAGTGGCGAGGTTGGATGTTTGTTTCTGGCGGCGATGTCGGAGTGATTTGTTTGTTCAGCGGCGAGGTTGGATGTTTGTTTCTGGCGGCGATGTCAGAGTGATTTGTTTGTTCAGCGGCGAGGTTGGATGTTTGTTTCTGGCGGCGATGTCAGAGTGATTTGTTTGTTCAGCGGCGAGGTTGGATGTTTGTTTCTGGCGGCGAGGTCGAGTGGTTTGATTCTTTAGCAGCGATGCTAGATGTTTGTTCTTGGCGGCGATGTCAGGTAGTTTGGTTCTTCCAACGGCGATGTTGGATTTTGTCTTGACGGCGATGTCGGAGGATCGTATCTTTGGATTCAATATCTGTTTGTATTTAACAGAGGACTGAAGGCGAGGTTAGATCTTTTTACCGACTTAATGTCGAGGCCTGACCGTGAGGTCAGATGCTTTTACCGATTATTTTAAGAATTGACGGCGAAGTCAAAACTGTTGGAAATGACGGCGAAGTCAGAAGATTGTTTTAAGAGATGACGGCGAAGTCAGGGGCTTTACCAAAGTTCTGTGAAAAAAATTGACGGCGAAGTCAGAAAATATTGAGGACCGACGATAAGTCAGCTGATTTATAATTTTGACGCTGAAATCTGACAGCGAGGTTAGATGTTGTTAAAGGAGCTGATGGCGAGGTCAGACGTTCTACTTAATATGGGTGCCTGGCGGCGATGTCAGAAGTTCGTATCGCGGTTGTCAAATTTCCGGGTCCTTGGGTATTCAACCGTCTTTTACCTTGATTGTATGAAAGTCGCTTACCTTTCATCCCTTCAGGTCTAAGTCGCTTGAATAGGGGCAGCTGTTGTACCCCAAAATTTGACCGACCTCTATGGCTTATGTTTTATTTCATTGCATCAGCACATACGTAAGCATTGCATTGCATAGCATTTTGCATTTCACAGGGGATCAAGAAATGTGTGTCTAACAAAAAATTACCAATGGTTTGTAACCTGATCAAGGAGGTTATATTCAAGTCATCAAGTGGTTACCCTTATCAGAGACAAGTCAAGGTCCTTGAAGACAAACCGATAAGCATATGTGGGTGTCAGGGGCAGAAAAATCAAAAAAATATATGTGGCTTCCATCATAAGATTGAGCTGAATTGGATAGGTTTTGGTTGGGGTTCATTAAGTAGGAATGAGTGAAGTATATGTCGAAGTCCAGGTTTGACTTAATTCATCAGCAAGAAAGGGATCTATTTTGTTATCAAGGTCATGGTGCATTGATTTAAATGGTGTGTGACTAAAGCCCCAACCAGGGTTATGTACAGTGTAACGAAGTTCATATACTCAAAATAAATTGATGTTTATAAGAGGAAAGAGTCAATTCAAAAAATAATGTCATTACACCACAAGGAATCCATGTTCATTATTAATTCTTGACAAAAATTCAAAAGCCCATAAATTTCAAGGCCCATTATTATGCCAAAAGGTCGAGAGTTCAAATTGATTAATAAAAGTGTGCTCATGAACTTTTATTTTTGGCTACATGATTCAGTATAAAAGACACAAGTTCTGGTTTACATAAGAGGAGATGATCACAACTTTTACCCAAGTAACCAAACCGTGAGTTCATTGGATTCTTTCATTTGGCTAAAGTTACAGCCCAACAGAGCAGGACCCTATCTCAAAAATTCACTAAGCCTTCATCTGTAACCGGCTGCAAAAGAGCACACAAGGCACCAGCAACGTACCGATGACGGTTTCTATACAGCTGACATATTCAGCACCCGACACGCACAAGAATGCATCATCCAAGTTATTCAATTCTCGCTCCGGATTTGCAAGTCACACATGAAAAAGAAACAAGAAAAATCAGTTGAGAAAGCTTTGAAGTCCAATGAAATAGATTTTGAACTACAAGAAGCATACTGTGGCTAAGGAGAGGCCGTCATTGTCCCTCTCTTGGTAGGAAAACAGCTAGAAAATAAAACCAACGCAACACCAATGTCACGACGTGTCATGCGCAAGGGAGACGGTGTCATGATGCATAACCGCAACACAGAACCTGTGGCTATCCGACTCCCTGCACAATTCATAAGCCATGTCCAATTTGCAAAACATCATTCGACAGTTCAACCCTGTTAAGAAAAACGGAGATAAAACTGTGAGCATATTCGGACAACATCAAGACCAAGAAGATTTCAGTCAAGTTCACGACCTGCCAAGCGTGTGTGGTAACGGAGTTCTTTCAGTACACACACCTGCATAATCTCCTTTCCATGCCACAAAGGGAACATGTACCTGCATAAAGCGAACAACACAACGAGTTACAGTTTTCTTTCCAAAGCAATAATTAAGTCTATTCTGAAAAATAGTAATGAGAAATAAGTTGTCAAAGCTAAAAGTCTCTCGGCAGAAATTTCATCTCGAGAAAGGCTATGTGATGTTCAGTTTTGGGTGTAGTTTATCTTTTTATTGAAACACGGTCATGAACGGCAGCAGGCTTCGCCATGCTTTTATGAGTGTTTTTGGCCCTTTTTGTTTGCTTAGAGATAATGCCCCTTTGAAGATATCAGTTGGAAGTTCTACCATGCTTGATTTGTCTGCCGAGTGTACCAGAATATTGGAGAAGTTTATGCTTGCTCAGGCTCCAGAGTGTGTCTTTGAAAACACCAATCTGCCACTCCCGCATGCCATTCCTCACACCAGGTAGCAAACAAATCAAAAGTCTGCTCTAAACCGTACAGAAACCATGATGCCTGCTAACTGAACAAACTGCCCACAACGCCATCTCATGACAATAAATCTGCACTTTTACCAACTTGGCTCCTGCAGTGGCACTTGATCAACCTTCACTCAAGCCATGATTTTCTACAATGGCCATCTTCAAGTATCACCAGTACCAGGTTGTGGGGAGAGGTCTTCCCACTGAAACCGATGAACATCCTAAGATCTACCGGATGAAATTGTGGGCCACCAATGAGGTGCGTGCCAAATCCAAGTTCTGGTATTTTTTTGAGGAAGCTGAAAAAGGTCAAGAAAAGCAATGGGCAAGTTCTTGCCATCAATAAGATTTATGAGAAAAACCCTACAAAGATTAAGAACTATGGAATATGGCTGTGATACCAGAGTCGGACCGGATATCACAACATGTACAAGGAATACCGCGACACTACACTAAATGGCGATGTTGAATCTATGTACAACGAAATGGCATCACGTCATAGAGTCAGGCATCCATGCATTCAGATCATCAAGACTGCTACAATCCCAGCCAACCTTTGCAAAAGGGAGAGCACTAAGCAGTTTCACAACTCCAAAATCAAGTTCCCATTGGTGTTCAAGAAGATTAGGCCCCCTCCAAACTCTGATCCCCACCTGCACTAAGGACAATATCAAGTTGAATAAATCTGCAAAGGAAAAAAATGAAGAATAAAGATAAAGACAACATCACAGCAATAATAAATAAACCTTTTCCTAAACCTTCAGCAGGCCAGCGTACCGTGTACGACCCATCTCCGAAACTGCGAAAGCTTTAATTTGTAGCAGCTCCAAAAATCCACATCTCGCAACTCAAGTAAACCGCACTTGATCGAGAGATGATGTGCATCACTCTGCATAAGACAAAATCATCAAATTGGTTTTTACACTCAGGACACAAATCCAGCTGATGTACAGCGATGCTTACCAATACGAAAAAAAACATCCACAGAACAAAGCTAACACTCCAATTGCTGTGACCGAGGGCGCTACTCCGACAAATTGGTACACTCTGCAGTAGACGAAATCAAGACAGTGAGAAGGAGTAGAGAAAAAAAAAAGTAAAAATCAAAGGTCACCACACACCAGCACAAACCATGCTAGCCAGACAATTTCTGCACAAGCTGTACAAAAACCTGCGACCTGCATCATCAGCTTGGCCATAAGGCATTCACCAAAAACCACAAACAGAACCATTACCATGTATAGCCACACATAACCTGCAGAAGAGACACCTTCCAAAAATGAGCAAAAAAAAACTTCTGCAGAATAAAAACAAAATGAACAGACCACAAGCCACAAAATCATGGCAAAATGCACCATCTTTGCAGTCACTACGCACTGTCACACTGCTACAGCCTGCTACCCCAACCTCATAGCCCACACTACCGCACCCAACACCCCAGACAAAACCTGCAATAAAGTACAGCAGAAAGCAACACTCTGCTATGCTTTAATTCCCCACACCAGACATTCTATCCTGCACAAAAACAGCCAAAAAAAACCAACACAATATAAAACCACACAACCATCATTATGTAAGACACACAAAAAATTCCCACACAAAAAAAAGGTTTTGATGGATCTTCTTCATTTTGCACACAAAATGAACTCTGCCTTTCTTTAATCCATGGCCAATATCTTCAACCAGCACAACCGGTCTTCATCTTCGAACATCATCTCTCCTTGAACCTTTTCTTTTCGAACTTCTTTCCGAATCCCAAACGCTCCTTTCGAAACAGGCTTTCAGAACCCCCACCGCTGGCAATTTCAAATCTAGCTCCGCATAGCTTATGCATCATGAAGTCTCATGTTAACCGTTGAAGACTCATCTCCTCAACACTTTTTATCCTCCTACAAACCCAGAAATTAAACGGCAATGAATCTCTAGATTACAAACCAAAACTCTGCTCAACACAAATACTCTCTGTTCTTCTTTCACACACCAAACTGTCTCTCACTTTTTCTTCAACAACATAACCTCCTTTATCATTCTTAGAACACCAACGAACCAAATCACTGCAAAAACCATTTTCGAACCTATCCTCAACCTCCATACATTCCAAGCTACCACGCACCATATAACTCCCTTTGTCACCACCATCTGCACCACCAAATCGTTCATTATCCCGTCCTTCTGCTCCCACTCGTAGGAGTTCAATACCATCTCTTTCTCCTTCCTCTGCAACAAATTCTTCAACTTCCCTAACACGAACTCACAATCTTCATCGCAATATCCACTCAAACAACTCATGATTCTACCTCCAAAACAGAACTACCAGAAAAAACATTCAACTAACCATATCTCCACAAACCTTCAATCCACCTCTGTCCACGATTTTCGAACCCCATTCATCCTCATCCTAAACACCTCTTCCTTCCTTCAGTCTTCATAAAAATCTCTTACCAAAAGCATCCATCTTCATCACAAATTCACTGCGAATTCTTCAACAACCATCCAAGCCTTAACACTACTTTCATCGAACATGTGGTGAGCAAGATTGTAAACTATACCCAATCAATCTTCAATTTCACCAAAATCTCAAACTTCGAACCTCCATCTTCTTCAGCAAACTCAAACCCACATTCATAGCCACCGTTAACAACCCAGAAACCATTTCTCACCATCTCAAAACCCATCCAAATCGCAACTCATCGGCTTTCGCGAAACACCCACCGAACCACACAATCACCTTCAAAATCAAAACCTTCCGTAACTCATCATTCACCAATCGTCACCCTAATCCCCATCTTTCAATCACTCCCAAACACTCAGATATGGCCAAAAAGAAAGTTACCCATGCCCAAATATCAATCTCTCGACCACAAGACATTAACCCCACCACCAACCACCATTGATGACTCTTCTGTTCAGATTCAGAATCTCAAGAACCTTAACACCGTTCTTCTCAAAGAAACCACCAACCACAGAAACCACACTCAGTCGCTTCTCCATTCAAACCAGGCCACCATGGAAGTCGAAGCTCAAATCTCTGAGGAAAGTTTTGCATTGGAGATTGAAAACTCTGTCTTTTTCGTTTTGCTAGGGCGCATGTTGCTGAATTAGGGTTTCGTTTTGATAAGGTTGTTGAGGAGAGGGATGAGACCAAGTATGAGGTGGATCTTCAGAAGGAGAAGGTGAATGACCTTGTGTTGAGTCTCGAGAACGAGAAGCGGAATGTGGAGAAGATTAGGTTGGAAGTCGGGCATCTGTTGGGAAAAAAAACTCGAGAGAGAAAGAAGGGTTGAAGAGCTTGAAAAGGATAAAGATTTGGCTGTGAAGAAGTCGGTTGAATCGGAGAAGGTAATTGAAGAGTTGAAGAAGAAGAGTGTTCTATCTTTTTTTTATTTTCTTTATTTTTTATCTTTTATTCGTTTACCTTTTTTTTAAAATATATTTATTTATAATTTCTATTATATATATTTTTATATTACTATATGTATATATATACATTTTCTAATTATCTTTGAATTTTAAAATTTATTTTCTTTTGTAAATATTATATAGTTTATTAGCTTATAATATTAGAGTTTAGGATTTTCTTTTCGTTATTTTTTAAAGTAGATCTTATTTCGCTTTTGTTATTGGGCATTTTTGCCTTTTGGGTCGATGACGAGACCTCCGTAATCCATTACCAGTCAAATTATTGATGAATAATGTTGGATCTGAGACCACCTCTTTTCTCTCTTCATCACTTGTCCCGACTCGATTCAAAAACATTTTCAAACCATCTTCAATATCCAATTATCTTTGTATTGAATTAAAACGAGGGGATTAAGTGTAGACTTTCTTCCTCTCCGAGTGTCGAGATGCCCACTGTAGTGAGGGTGGTTTCGACACTCATCTTTCAATACGAAGACTTTTCCACCGCTTTTTTTCCTAAGACCTCGGTCCCGTACCGAGTGTATCTTCGAAAACATTTTCAAATCAATTCTTTGTATTGAATTAAAAAGAGAGGATTAGGTGTAGACCTCTTCCTCTCTGAATGTTGAGATGCCCACTGTAGTGAGGGTGGTCTTGATATTCGTCTTTCAATATGAAGACGTTTCCATACCATCTCTCCTAAAACCTCGGTCTCGTACCGAGTCCTTTTTCAAACCATAATAAATTGATTTCTGTTTGTATCGAATTAAAGAGAGAAGATTGGGTGTAGACCTCTTCTTCTCCGAGTGATGGGATGCCCACTGTAGTGAGGGTGGTCTCGACACTCGTCTTTCGATACGAAGACACGCCTTTATCCACCATCTCACTTTCACAACTTCATCCCGCAACCCTTGTCACCTAAAAACCTCGGTCCCGCACCGAGTGCTTTTCAAATTATTTTCACAACAAAAACTTGAATGGTCATGGAGTGGTTAGGCGTAGGCCTTCTCCTATCCCGAGTGCTGACGTTTACCGTAGGGTTCTCTGTCGCAAAGCACTTACCATTCAAAACCAAAAACATCTTTAATAAGAGAACGAAGTTCCCCTTGTATTGAATTAAAGAGAGAGGATTGGGTGTAGACCTCTTCTTCTCCGAGCATTGGGATGCCCACTGTAGTGAGGGTGGTTTCGACGCTCGTCTTTCAATACGAAGACACCTCGTTCGCCACACCTTTTTATAACAAAAATTTCGAGACAAAGAATTGAGTACTACCCGTAGGGGTTACTATCCGAGGACATGTCTCGCCCCTAAAAAAACAATCCAATCAATCAAACGTGACTTCTTGCCTCGCGTGGCGAAAACTAATCAATCTTTCAAAAAGGATATGTTACGTCCGTTCTACCGCAAACAGGTACGCATAAGTCTCCAAACGAGCGAGCAACAAAACACCTAAAGTGCTAGAACGTGCACGATAACATCATCCCCAAACACACCGGTTATCCGCACCGTAGGCACGAACTACGTTGCTCTGATTTCTCATGCATAATGGGAATACGTAGGCATAGGATTGCGATATCCTAGCGAGCACCCTTTTCTTTTTTCCACCCTTTCCCAGAAAGGCATGCTACGTCCGTTCTACCGCAAACAGGTAACGCCTAAGTCTCCTCACATGCGAGCAGCAATACACCTAAACTGCTAGAATGCGCATGATAGCATCGTCTACCAGATCTCCCCCACAAACCGTAGACCGAACTACGGCTGCTCTGATTCTTTACTTCTTCAAGTAAAGATACGTAGGCACAAGGGCCACAATCCTTGCCGAGCATATTCCCCCTTATATCTGTAGTTCCCCGAACTACGTCGACTCTGACTTTCTCATACCTATTGAGAATACGTAGGCCTAGGACCGCGAAGTCCTACCGAGTCTGTTCTGTTCTCTCTTTTCTTTCCTCCGTTATTTCTCTTTTCCTATTTCTAACCCTTCTTTTACCCTTTGGAAAACACTTTTATAGCATAATATTTTAGCAAATATAATCACACGTCGACAAACAAAAGGTTCCCATCGAGTACGATGGATGCGAGGGGTGCTAATACATTTCCTTCGCATAACCGGCTTCCGAACCCGTTCTTGATTGTGAGACCATCTTATCCGTTTTCTTTTTAAGGTTTTCTAGATATTTTCCTTTCCCCTCATGGGATAAATAAAGTTCGGTGGCGACTCTTCTGTCTATCCTTTTCGCCTCCCCGTCGTTGCGCGATGCATTTTTTTCGAGTAGCGACACTATCGACTCGGGGGTTGAGAAAAACAAATACATTATCGACTCGGGGGTCGAGAACAAACTAAACTAACAAGTCAACTCGGGGGTTGAAGAAATATTAAGATAACTATCAACTCGGGGGTTGAAGAAATATTAAGATAACTATCAACTCGGGGTTGAAAAAAGGTAACGAAAACAGCATCGACTCGGGATTCGAGAAAAAGAAAGACAATATCGACTCAGGGGTCGAGAAAATAAGGATAATATTGACTCAGGGGTCGAAGAAACTATAGCAAGATATCAACTCAGAGGTTGAAGAAGATAAAGATAACAATGACCCGGTGATCAATAATTACGACAAGGTAATCTATCAACTCGGGGGTTGAGGAAGTAACAGAATATCAACTCGGGGGTTGAGGATAGAAATTTACTAAGGAGTGGCGTAGTCAAATGGTTGACGGAAGTTGATTATATTATGCAAGCACGTGGTGCATGTTAATTATATATGATGCATATGTGAATACAAGCAGGTGATTGGTTTTTATGAAGGTGCCAACAGGGTAGACTTCTAGTGGTTGCCAATACGGATTGGACTTTGGGAGGTGCCAAGCAAGGTTGGACTTTGGTTTATGATGATGCCAGTAGGGTGGAATTTGGGATGTGCCAAGTAGGGTTGGACTTTATTTGGTGAAAAGATTTGACTTCCCGACACTCGAAATCTGACGGTGCTATGATAGGACAAATACGAATGCACTTAGTGCCCCAAGTTTGATCCTTTGTAGAAGTTGTGTACTTGTTCCTGAGAGAACCTCACTTCTAAATGATGTACAGTGATGGCTTGCAAATGATAGTATGAGCACAGCGATGTAACCAATGCATGTTAATTGTGTAAGTGTAGAGACTTAACCAATGCATATTGGTTGTGCTTTTGCTCAGCCTCAAGGCTTTTGACAGTTGTTGTGAACTCAACAGTTACTAGCAACTAGTACAGTCTTCTTGAAAGCATAGAGGGAAACTTCCCCTTTCCAACTTCGTCTAAGATGTTTTGACCCAGTGTCTAGATCTTGTAGCGGGCTGCCCCTATTTGAACCTCGGAAGGACTTGCCCCAAATTCACAAGGTCACGAGATAGTCTTGATTCATGCCAGTACCAGCAAATGATCAAGTTCCTCTTTGATTTATCTTTATTAGAATCTCCTTGATGTTAAGTGTTGATTTGCAGTTAGAATTGATCTTTCAAAAATAGTAATTTTAATACAACATTCATGCAAGTTTTGAAAAAAACATTTATTGGAATGATGTGACAGTGTGTGACGAGTAGACCATTAGTCCAAACGCAGTGCTAATTTAGCTGGTGTATAAAAGATATAGCAAGAATATGACTCTGATACAAATGATTAGCAAATTTGTAGGAGTCAGTTTATGTAACCTTGATGTAGCATGCTTTCGGATTAAACCCCGCCTCAATTAGGTATTTTGAGGGTTGTATCATGGCCTGGTTCATGGTTATAGAAACAAAGGATATAAAGCTCAAAGTTTGATTTGTACCCACCCCTTCTTCGTGATGATCTCCAGTCCTGCATTCAGTCAATTCGACACACGCATTCGTCTTCCCAGAAAGTTAAACGGTGTATGGGTGAAGATGATGATTCAAGATTCGCTTGAAATGACAATCACCTTATTTTGCTTTTGATGGATGTCAGTGGCCTTTTGATTTTGGCATGGTGTTCAGTGAATCTTATTTTGTTTTTTTTTAGGATTTAGGACCTCTTTAGATTTTTCTTTTTGATCCCTAATTTTTGCATGGACTAATTTTGTTTTTTTTTTCAAGTCCACCGGGATTTGCCCTAATTTTGCCTAAGTCTCCTTCTGAGGGGTTTGACTTAGCAGGCTTTTGATTTTTTTTAATTTGTTGGAGGATTGTGACTGCCAAGTCATTGTTCTCTGATGAACATTCGTCATGTCTTTTGGATGTTTGTCTTGTGATTTGAGTGCGTAATCAGGTTAACTGAACACTACCCTGCCCCAGGTTAAGCGTAAGGGTTTAGAAATCTAAAAGAATCGCCTACTTCTAGGCTCGAAGTGGTTAATTATGGATTAACTCCTTATCTCTCCAGTGTTTACAGGAATCACCTACTTCATTTTCTCTTGTAAAAGTGAAATTTGTTTTTCGTGCCTTAGGAACTCCTTAAAAAAAATTAATATGAGTTTCATGTATTTGTTAATCTCACTTTAAAATTATTCATCTTCTTATTCAAAAAATTTGATGTTATTAGACATTAGTACAATACTTTTCCTCTTCCTCTTGTCTTCTTCTTTGTCATCGACAAACCTTTTCAGCTTTATCTCATATTCCCTCAATTCACCAGAGAGAGAGAGAGAGTGTGTGTGTACTTTTCCTCTTCCTCTTGTCTTCTTCTTTGTCATCGACAAACCTTTTCAGATTTATCTCATATTCCCTCAATTCACCAGAGAGAGAGAGAGAGAGAGAGTGTGTGTGTGTGTGTGTGTGCGCGCGCGCACGTGCGTGTGCGTGTGTGTGTGTGTGTTTGTGTGTGTCTTTGTCTGTGTGTCTGTGTGTCCATGGTTGCTAAATCATTGGGTTCACAAATCATAATGACTTTAGGTTGCCAACTCCGGTTTAGGCATCTAATAATTTTCACAACCAATTCTTCATTTAAAAATGTTTTTTCTAGAGTTCTCATATGACTCACGAAAGGGTAAATCATGTTTGTATTTGATTTATGATCTCTTCAGGTTTCATTCTGAAAAGTTCATACTCGTAAGTTAATGTGTCAAACCTTGTCCTCTTTACCTCAAGAGTTCCTTCATAAATGATTGTTATTATCATAAATGCTATATACTTAGAATGATAAGAAAAGAAATGATTATTATTAGCCAAAATGTTAATACTTAGATAAACTAAAAATGTAAATGATCACCATTATATGAAACTCTAGCACTTAGATCGATAAAAAAACTAAATGATTTTCATTAGCCAAAATGCTAACACTTAGATCGATATGAAATAGATGATCTTCATTAGTCTAAATGCTAATACTTAGATCGAAGGGAAAGAAACGATTGTCATTAGTTAAAATATTAATACTTAGATCGACAGAAAATTAAATGATCTTCATTTGGTGAAATGATAATATTTAGATCGACAGAAAAGCAAATGATAATCATTAGTTAAAATTCTAATACTTAGATCAACATGAAAGTAAATGATTGTCATTATATGAAATGCTAATGCTTAGATCAATAGGAAAGTAAATTATCATCATTAGCTGAAATGCTAATACATAGATCCACAGGAAAGTAAATGATCTACAAGTTCATGGCTTTTAATGTTGGTAGTGTGTGAGTGTTTTCTAAACATCCTCAACTATACATGAAAACAAAACTCTCTTCAAATGTCAACAAAACCAATCAAAGCAATCCATTACAAACATAGCATGATCATGATGAATTAGCTCTGAAACATTACAAACATTTCATGGATGCAATCTCTTTTTTCCACAAAGAGGAACACCAAAGAGCTTCACATAAGAACCATTACAATCCTTAACAACATTACTATCATTTGGTAATTGAGATACCGATGAATCCAACTCAACAAGCTTCAAAATAGCAGCACTGTTGTTGTTGCTTCTTTGTTCAAAGGATGTTGCGGGAGTCACGTGGTTTTGAATGAAATATATGATGTCATTGTAGAGATTCTTCATGTGAGTGAGTTCTGATAATAGCATTAGATTCTTTCTCCTTAGTCTTTGATTGTCTTCGGAAAGTGCGGTTAGGATATCGGTGTTTGGTTTGGGAGATTGTTGTAGTAATGGAGTGTTATCAATCCAACAGATGGTTTCATCTTGTTGGAGGATTTGTGGTGATTGTTCGTAGTATTGTTGTTGATAGTTTTGAGAGGTTTTTCTTCTGTGGATTTCGCATAGTAGATGTTTTTCTCCTTTTTTGAAGTATTCATTTGCGAACTCCCATCTATCAGCAACCACCTTCTTGAAACCCTGCAAGAAGAGAACTGTAAGAGCTTCTAGAAACCCTACATTGAAAATGTATTCGTGTTCGAAATGTATCCGACATGTTTCAATGTCGGATATCTACATGCGGCTCCATAACACCGACACCTTTGATCAAAAGTGTATCTGGTATCAAACACTAACAAATCTGATTATATTTAATTTATTCATTTTTTTCATATTAATGCTGATATTAATGTTTCGGTGTAATGTATAAAAAAAACCTAACTCAACTAGATAAAAGTTTGTCATTACTCAAAACTCTTAATCATATTTATCTAAGTTCGCTGAAAATAATCTTTGACCAGACTTTACTTATTCTCCGATTAATTGAACTACGAATGATAAAAAGAAGAAGAATCAAGATAGAGAAGATAGAAGTTAGGATTAGAGATTCTTACATAGGTATTTAGTTGCCTAACAAAGCTTGAGAAGTTGTTGTGTTTGAAAAAATTAGGAAGAAGATCTCTAGCAAATTCAGGAGGTCTCCAAACAACAAATGTAGATTGATCTTCACTCCAAGAGACAATGTGGTCAGTGAGAGGATCATCAACAAGTTGGTATGTTTTTGTCAAGAATGGAGCAGGCACTGTTTTCTGAGAATCCATACTGAACATCATGTTGTTATCTTCACATCTCTCTAGTGTGAAAGCCATCTCTAAAACCAAACAGTTACTGCTTCTTCAAATTTTATGCTGTTATACTCTCTCTCTCTCTCTTAATGTACCACCAAGTTTTAAAACCCTATCTCACTTTCTTTTATGTTCTCATAGCTACTCTCATTCAAAAGAATAGCCATATATAAATTTTTAGTCATTATTTTATATATATATATATATATATATATATATATATATATATATATATATATATATATATATATATATATATATATATATATATATATATATATATATATATATATATATATATATATATATATATATATATATATATATATATATATATATATATATATATATATATATATATATATATATATATATATATATATATATATATATATATATATATATATGAACATAATATTTAATTACGAAATTCGACTAATTGTGTCCATATCTTGAACCTTATAATGACTATAATTTTTTGTATTATTCAAATTTAGGGTTTGTGTTTAAATCCTATATTTCAATTTACGAAAAT
The DNA here is from genome assembly GCA_963859935.3 of Lathyrus sativus. Classification (NCBI taxonomy): domain Eukaryota; kingdom Viridiplantae; phylum Streptophyta; class Magnoliopsida; order Fabales; family Fabaceae; genus Lathyrus; species Lathyrus sativus. The sequence goes on from OZ012736.1 coordinate 490,507,103, forward strand.
ATTTTTTATTAATAAAATATTTTATTTATCAGTAATTAAATTATGAGTCCTATCTAATTAATTTTACATTATAATTTTACTTTGTGAGAAAAACAAATGACATATAATTTAAGTAACTCTTCTTTTGTCTTAAATTGATTACTAAATTTGAACATGTCAGTAGAAACAATGTGTTTTTGTTATTTGATTGTTCTTTTGGAGGATTGATGCTTCTTGAGAGATGAGCTATAGTTTCTATATTTATTTTAGGGAGAAAACATTTTGATATATTTTATTTGGATTCTCCAAATTTTGTGTAAGAGAGACAATTTGGTAATCAAAACAAATAAATAAAATAAATATTCATGTTTTATTTTTTATTTTTTTGCAATTTTCATCACCAAACCATTATAATAGAACTAAAAAAATAAATATATAATTTAATTAATTAAAAACTAAATATACTCTTTTTATTGGGATAGAAACTTTGACAACAAAATTATGACTTTTTTTATTTTTTCACCTTAAGAAAAAAGTGTCCCAAAAGTCAGAAAAGATAAACACTATTCAAGAATAATTTTGAAACTTTTTTCAGCTTTTGATATTTAAAGCATCCTTTTGTTTTAGGAAGAGATAGTTTTTGTGGGGATGAATGTTGGGTTGTGATCACGAAGACCACGAACATAATTTTAAAACTTTTCTTAATTATTTAATTAGCTGAATATACTCATAATTTATAGTTAACCTTCTTGGTTTAAACTAATATTAAATAATTAAATTATATAAATTTATAAATAGTGAAGTTGCTTGGTACCTAGTATCAAGGTGGAACATTCTGACCATTATTCATCTTTATATGTACAATATTCAATGCACACCCGTGACTTAGAAAAAAGAAATAGCTCCTTCTGGCCTCAAACCATTGGATTAAATATTTATATATTTACTGCAAAGTTATATAAGTGAATCTTCTCTTATTTAACCATATTTTTATATCTCACTTCTCAAAGCTTCTTAAGTAGTAAATAAAAGAAATAAAAGACAAAATGATACATAATGCATGACTTTAAGTGCATCTTCAGATTCCTTTTCTTAAAAGTAATTATTTTGGACAAACGAAAGTTGACTCGATTGATAAAGAGTTATTCCATCGGAGGTATGATGTGAAAAAAATTTAGTTGATGGTTTATTATTATTCGTTGAGTCTTAAATTTTGTTCTATTATCGATGGCAAAATAGGTTTAGTAATTAGATGTATCGGTTTCGTTCGTATTTTTTGTAGGACAAGACAAAATTTAGGTCGCACTCTCTAATATATTTGCTCTTCTTCGTCTTATTTTTTATGAGTTTATGCATGCATAAACACGTCAAGAATTTTTGTTGTTTTTAGTATTTAAGGGTGCAAGACATGCATGTTCGCCTCGTCCCGTTTCAGTCCGCCCTATTTTTTATGATACAGACTAGCGACGATATCCGTTTACCAACCCTAATTCTGACCATGGTGAACTTCTTGAACTCATCTCACATAAAAAAGTAATTGCTTTATTTCCTCTTGTCTTGTTTTCTTCAACATTTTACCTAGAAAGTGACATGGTGAAGCTCTTTTGTTGCACACTATTTGGTAGTCAAGAAATTATAGGAAGTCTCTAAAATACTACCCTGCATAATAGTAACTCCTTAGAATCCGAAAGGTCTAAATAAGAAATTTCAATAATTGAGAAGATTCTATTCCAAAGTTAATATTACCATCATTTTCAGGTTTTTCAGAGTGAAAAAAATATGTAAGTTAGTACATCACATGATCTATCTCAATCTCCATGTGACCCACTGCATGTCTTTTTTGAGAGAAGTTTTGTCTTTTTATGTGTGTGCACAAATCTAAATGCATAACATGTGAACAAGAGCATGTGATGGGGTAGTAGCTATATTTTAAAAATTGAAATGAAGAAGGTGCTTCTGAAAGATACTAACTATTACTATTTGATTAATTAATAAAAGGAGAAGTTTGAAAATCTTAGTGGTTTTGTGAATTGACATATTGTTAGGGAAAGATACCAAATAAAATATTAAATGTTAACAGATTAATTGATTATCTTATGAACATGCTTTTCTTATACACTAAATAATATTCTTTCTCGTCCTATTTATTAAAAAATGAATTTTTAATTCATTAAATAAAATTTCGCATTGTCTTGCCCTTCTTTTAAGTATAAAATATCAAAATACCATGCATTTTCAATTAAATATTAAACTATAATGTTTTTTAAAAAAAAATTGTTTTTGTTATAGAGCAACTATCCATTAAATAGATGGTATTGTGCAAATAAAATGGCTTCCGTCCAATAAATGGCGGTAGTGTATAAAAATAAAGAAGAACAACTTATTGAATAAGCGACAGCGTTATAACATGTTTTAAATTTTATTTGAAGTAAATTTTAATTATAAATAATATAAAAATTTAATTAATAAGCAGTGACATTGTAAAAACAATGTATACTATAGTTAATCATATCCGCAAATTTATTTAAAAGATTTGACTTTTATTTTAACTACTTGAAAAGTAATACAGACGGATGGTGTGATGTATTGATAGTATAAAACTTTTTACACTAATGGTGCATAACAATTAATCACATAATATAATATTAATCATTTTTATTAATGTTAATTAATTATAATTATTTATATTTAATTAAGTGTTAAAATAATTATAATAAAAATAATTGTTATAATTAAAATATATTTAATTAATAAATAAAATATAAAAAAAAAAACAAATAAATAATAATGGAAAGAAATACTTATTTATTTATGTAATTCAAAAAAAGTACATTAAACTCTTATTTATTCTTTATTTTGACCCGGTCGTTGAAAGCGTTGGTGGGTTCCACATGCAGGAGTTTGTTCAATTCGGGTAGACCTTCTACGATTTTCATCAATATTTTTTGGCTGAGTAAAAGGTCCTGCATCATTCCTAAGATTTATAAATTCAGCGACCATGTCATCAGTAAACTCGTCCATCATCATTGCACTGTCATAACTTAATTTTGTTCTCTCGTTATTCCAATTCATTACGGTGGTAGGTTGCATTGTGTTATTCATGTAGGGGGTGTATGGTTGTTGGTCTTGGGATGAATTAAGGGTGAAGGTTTGTGAGTGGCAAAAAGGGATTTGCGGTTGGGGTGTTTGGTTGTTGTGTTCTTGTAGGGTAGGTTGAGAGAATGAGTATTGGTTATAGTGGGTGGTGGATGGTGTTTGTTGTTGGGTGTATGATGATAAGGGGATAAAACTTGGGTTTTGTTGTTGGGTGTGAAAGGGGGTTGGGTTAAATGATGGGTATAGTTGATGGTAGTGTTAGCTTGGGGTATAAGGTTGTTGTGTTGGGTTAAAAGGTTGATGAGTATTAGATGTAGGTTGTTGGGTGTTACATGTTTGTTGTTAGGTGTTACATGTTGTTTGTTAGGTGTAAGTGTTGGCTGATGGTCTAACATGTTGGAAGTTTGAAAATGTGGGTTGGTTACAAGGGTCAAATAGGTATCTATTTTGTGATAGATACAAATTGGTCACAGATTTACATCAATCCATGTATTCCCTAATGGATTTACATTCGGCTTGCATGAAATCTCCTTATAAATAGTGTTGCAACGATTTATACATTGTTGGTGCTCTTGTTTATAACGGGCTTTCCAATTTTTGAATTTCCATTGGCCTAGCGTTTGATTTTTGTGGTACTTCTCCATGCACCTAGGTGGACCAGGAATTTCTTGTTGAATACTAAATTGAAGTTTAACCCTATCTAAATGATGCATTTCAACATAAGTGAAACAAATTAAAAGCATTGTTGAACTTCACATGTCACTTTCAGTTGGATCCTCATCTTCAAGTCCAAGATAGGGCTTCCATAGAAACTATAATGTAGTAGTAAAAAAGGATTAGTTAAAAAATTATAAATAAACTTTAAATGTTAGTAGTATAAGTCTTGGAGATAATACATCATCTGCCTCAAAATGATTGAAGAACGTCTGATATCCATGAACACAATGATGAGGGATTTTTCGTAATTCATTTCATATGCAGACCACCTAAAAAAATTATGCGTACTTGGTCGCATATGGAAACTGGAATGGATTGGAATTTGTTGGTGACAGTTTTGGCATTCTGGACCAATCCCAAGCTTGAAGAAAAACTCCACAGCCAACAAAATTATGCACATTTTTTAGCGCATCTACACATTATATCTTTGTCAATTATATATTATAACATTAACCCATTTTTTAAAATATATAGGGTATGATTTAAACCAACCAACATTACACTATTACCTGAATAAAATTGGCATGGCTAATGGTGATGCTTTAAGGTGGGTAGACAATATTCCAGTAGAAAAATGGACAAGGGAATTTGACGGAGGTCGGCGTTGGGGTTACATGACAACGAACCTCATCGATTCAATGAATTTGGTATTTAAAGGCACCTGTAATCTGCCCATTACAGCATTGGTAAGTGCAACATACTATAGACTTGGATCACTATTTTCTAAAAGGGGGACAAAGTGGAGTGCAGTGTTGAATTCAGGGAAAACATTTTTAGATAATTGCGTTAAGGTGATGAAAGAAGAAACAACAAAATTCAACACGCACCAGGTAAGAATTTTTTACTACAATCAAAGCACTTTCAGTGTGAAGGAGACAATGAACCACGATGAGGGGAAGCCTATGGGACATTATAAGGTCAACCTAATAAATAGTTAGTGTGACTGCGGAAAGTTTCAGGCATAGTGTGTTCTTTGTTCACATGTTATCGTTGCATGTTCTACGGTGCGCCAAGACATCTATGCTATTTTGTCCAATGTTTACAAGGTCGTAAACCTATTTGAGGTTTATAGCACAAGCTTTTTAATGCTACCATACGATGAATATTGAATCATTTATGAAGGAGATCAAATTTTTCATAATCCAAGAATGCGGAGGAACAAGAAATATCGTCCAGTGAGCACACATATTAGAACAGAAATGGACATAGCTAATAAGTTGGAGAGAAAATGTTCCATGTGTCGTTTTCTTGGTCACAACCAAACTCGGTGTCCCAATGTTGGAACTAGTAATAATTAATTTTTTATTTTATTATCAAGTATCATTTTCAGATTGTCATCAAGCTTCTCAATTATTTGAACCATTACTTATTAAGTACCAAATATAAATAACAAGAAATCAGATATCATAAAACGAACAACAACATGTATAAATAAACAACACATACAACAGATATCAAGACAAATAAAAATACTTAACCACAACATTTGAACACAATATTTCTAATTGATTATAACAATCAAAATGATATAATTTAGTTCACCCTTGCATCCTTATCATTTTTAACTCGCACTCACCCACGTAGGGCATCGTGTCTCTCAATACTTCTAATTTTTTTTGCCTTCAGGTAGGTCTTTGTCTAACCAATGAATCAACTCCCCCTCTAGTTGCTCGAAACTACCGATGTTCCAGAAGAGTATCTCCATCAGAGGTTTGTCTCTCGAATAAATCACTTTTCCTTTGCGACGACAATACATGTTAGCACTATTACAAGAAAATGAGAATAAATATGAAAAAATATATCACACCGCACCTCTATTTATATCAGATCCGTCACATTGAGTTGTACTTAAATAATAAAATAATCAAAGCATCCGTTCATTGCAGTGACGGATGTTGTACTTAAATAATACAATAATCAAAGCATTTATACATTGCAGTGACCGAGTTGTACTTAAATAATAAAATAATCAAAACATCCGCTCATGCAATTACAGAGTTGTACTTAAATAATAAAACAATCAAAGCATTCGTCCATTGCAATAACGGAGCTGTACTTTTTTAATAAAATAATCAAATCATCCGCTCATTGCAACGATGGAGCTGTACTTTTTTAATAAAATAAATATATACATATAAATAAATTTAAATTATTTGAAATTAATGTATAACAATTAAAATCTAATTAAGATATTTCATTACTAATTAAAATATAAAACATAATTTAATTAAATTAATTATGTACATAAAATAAATTTAAATTATTTTATTATGTCTACAAAACTAATTAATATATATTTGTTATTAATTTTTATATTTGTTCTAAATATATTAATTATATATTTATTATTAATATCAATTATATTTATTATTAATATTTTTTATTAAAATTATATTTAAAAATAATATTATCACATAACAAAGTGTCATCCATTCAATAGACGGTTGTATTGTTATTTTGAGAAGGATCGTCCATTTAATGGACGACAGCTCTTTAATAAAATTTGTTTTGTTTGAAATAATAATATATTAATATATATATATATAATTGAAAAGTATTACATTGTGTTATTTGTTTTTAATAATATGGCAATATTTTAAAAAAAATTTATTAAATAATCTATGTAATTGAACCACTAAAATATTTTTTTATAAATTAATTGAAATAAACAATTATTATTGTTACAATCTCACCTGTAAAAGAATTTGGTTATACTCTATGTTAATGTGTTGTTATAAAATGAAACAGCTTCTAAATTTTATGGCAAATGGATGTAATAAATGTATGGCTTTTATAGCAAATAAACATGACAAATAGATGATTATGGTTTAAGGAGAATAACAGTTTATTGAAAATTCTCTTGTTGTCACTTTAATTTCATTTACTATTTTATAATTTATTTATTCTTCTTCTTTTTCTTTAAAAGAGTAAAAATTTATTACATCTAATCTTTTGAATAAATTTTTAACATTAAATATAATAAATGAAGTTAAAAATTTAGAAGCCTCATAATTCTAAATGAAGTTTGAGCTATTCCACCTTAAACAAATTTTTTTAATAAAAAATTAAAACAAAAACCTCATAATTTTATTATAAATGAAATTAAAAATTATATTATCTTAAATATAATACAATTTTAAGTTTTAATTATCTTTTATAAATACTATAATGTGTTTATAAGTACAACACATGTCTAAATTGTATAAAATAATACTTGAATATTTAACATAAGAGAAACTAATAGAAAACGATGAAGAAAAAAAAGTATTGATTATATTAATGTATAAATTTAAAAGAGAAAGATTGAATAGAATAAAGATAAAATTTAGTGAGGTGAGAAAAATTAATGTTTTAGAGTAAGACTATATGTATGTGTGTCTCTCTCTCTCTCTCTCTCTCTCTCTCTCTCTCTCTCTATATATATATATATATATATATATATATATATATATATATATATATATATATATATATATATATATATATATATATATATATATATATATATATATATATATATATATATATATATATATATATATATATATATATATATATATATATATATATATATATATATATATATATATATATATATATATATATATATATATATATATATATATATATATATATATATATATATATATATATAGCTATGCGGGCCTAATTGGTGTTGAGAATGTAATTCCTTGTGACGAAGCAGGTGTAACTCGACAGAAATAAGGATGTGTCAAAATTAGCCTAGTGTAGTGTGTGTCGAGTTGTGTTAGATGTCGAAGTGTCGAAGTAAGTTGCTTGACACAGGATTTCGACTTAGACCAAAATAGAATTTTTGGATTTTTGTATATTTTGGGTTTTACCTTAGGGAGCAAGCTAGCTCAATTATAAATAGAGGGGGTAACCCATATTTTGAGTAAGAAGAATAGATAATAATATTGTAATCACTTGTAGTTACAAAATTAATAAGATTTTCACTATTTGTGGGTAGAGAGACTTTGAAGAAATCACTTTCTTCTTCCCCAATTTTTGTCAAACCCTAATCTTGGGTCTTATTCAATTTTCTTTTTTCTTCTTCCATTAACAATTGTTGCGCATAATCATTCTTGCAATCAATGTGTGATTGATTCACTCAAGTGAAAAGTGAAGAACAAGAGATTTCGATCAGTTGATTGAATCTCGTTCATCAAGATTAGTTCAGAATTACTCAAAGTTTTGGGTTAATTCCAACATCTGGTATCTAAAGCTCCGGTTATGACTCGTGGACGAGATGGCGATGAATCATCCAAAAGGGAATTTTTGACGAGTCTCCCAATTTTGAAGGGTCAGAATTATGAGAATTGGTGCAAGCAGATGAAGCTGATTTTCTGTTATCAAGATCTTTGGGATTTTGTGAAGGAAGAAGTAATACCGCTTACAGAAAATGTGTCGGATCAAGAAAAGGCTGCATACAAAGAATTTAAGAAGAAAGACTATAAAGCTCTCTTTATAATTCATCAATGTGTTGATCCAGATAATTTTGAAAAGGTTAGTGATGTATAATCAGCAAAAGAAGCATGGGAAATCTTGGAGAAATCGTTTGGAGGCGTGGAGAAGGTGAAAGAGGTGAGGTTACAAACTCACAAAAGGATGTATGAATGCTTCAGATGGAAGAAACTGAAAGCATAACTGGTTTTTTCACTTAGGTTACAAAGCTGGTGAATTAAATCAAGGTATGTGAAGAAGTGTTGACATCAAGATCAGTTATTGCAAAGGTCTTGAGGTGATTGGCCCCAAAATTCGACCATGTGGTAGTAGTCATAGAAGAGTCTGTTAGAACAAGATTTGTTCTTAATATATTCTCTTTTAGTTTTGATGATAACAAAAATATTAAAAGAACAATGGATTATTTGATGTGTGTTTTATTTATGCAGGTTCTTGTTCTTGTACATAAATAATCGGAATCTGTTTACTTAAGATACACTTGGAGTTGCTTCATTGCTAGCTTCTGGTGGCAGAGTCTGAAGAGCAATTTCTAGTGTATCTTGACGAAGACTTTGAACTGAAATCCTCAGCATTCATACGAGTTTCTACACTTAGTAATTATATATCATCTTCTGGTATCATTCAGAGTTGGTGATAAAGTTGTGGACTATCCGTACTACTAAAAGAATGTTGTATTGTCTTATCATCCTGTCAGCTCGAGTCTACAAAATTGCAAGGCTCAAGAAAAGTTGGTATGTTCTATGAATGTCTGCTCCCAACAGCTCTATTAGTACACAACCTCTTGAAGACTCAAAGGTTAAACGTGTTACACAAAGGATTCAGAAATCTGATGTGCAATCATCTTCAATGTCTCTTGTACTATGGAGTAAAAGCAAATACACTTAATCAAGTCACCTTCTCAACGGCTAGTTTATAGAAAGGTTATATATATGGATGAAGATTCAAGCCTGAATTTTTAACAAGGATTCTTCTGTTGAAGAACTAGCAAGATCAAGCAAATATCAACTTTATGTAATAGGAAGATTTTCTATTGTAGGTTGTAATTGTAAAAACCTTAAGACTTCTTACCCCTGTATATATTTATAAATCTTAAGTGTTTTAGGTATTTGTTATGGTGATCTCCCGTACCTCTGATGCTTGCATCATGTACACCTTATTCTCTATTCTGTTGATCCTTCAGTAGTTTAGATTAAGTCTTCTGCTATGTGCTAGAGCAAAAAGTCTTTCCTCATTGAGATTCAAGCATCAAGTCTTGAGACAAGATGCTTAAGCCATGTAAGTCTCATTGCTTAAGTGTGTGAGTTGCGAAAGTCTTATTCAGCTAGTTTGATTGAGAAAAAATAAAGTCTTAGACATCTGCTCTAAGCAGAGGTAAGTCCCATCCAGAAGATAGATGAGCAGACGACTTAGTCTAATGGTGTGAGTAAATTAACTTCTTAGACATGTGCTATAAGCAATGGAAAGTCTCATCCAGAAGACAAGTGGGCAGGAGGCTCAGTCTGATGGTGTGAGAAAATGGTAAGTCTTAGACATGTGCTATAAGAAAAGGGAAGTCTCAACCAGAGGGCAGATGAGCAGACGACTCAGTTTGATGGTGTGAGCAAAGGGTAAGTCTTAGACATGCGTTCTAAGCAAGGAAAGTCTCAGACAGTTGGTCTGAGCAGTTGTAAAAGACTTACGTAGAAGCATAAGCAATTGTAATTATGAAGTGGTTATAATGAAAAGCTCTTGTGATAAGGGGACTGGACTACTTTCAGTTAGGGGAGGAACCAGTATAAATCTTTTGTGTCTTCTGCTGTTATTTTATTTACTTCTGTTGTATCCGCTGCCAACTGAATTAACTCAGAATCTAAACATCAGTTCTGATTCTGAAACTCTGATCAAAATCTAAATAATAAGAAAATGAAAAACAAAATCTTCAGAGTCGAAATATTTGTCAACATTTAAGAAATAGGAGCTTCAAGGGACGCTTGAACCTCATGAACAAAGGATGGCTGAAAGAGTTACAGGCAAGTCAAAGAGTTATATGGCTTTGCAGGCGCAATCAGCAAAAGAAAATAAAGGCAAAGGAAGTTGGAATGGAAAAAAAGGCAGAGGAGGCTACAACAACTCGACTAGTCGAAATCAGCAAGAAGGAAACTGGTTGAATCAGAGAAAACCCTATAACCAAGGCAACCAAAGAACTGGTGCTACAGGTAGAGGAAGAGGTGGTGGTCAAAAACATGACAAAAGTCACATTCATTGTTGCAATTATCAAAAGTATGGTCATTATTCGAGTGATTGTCCAGAAAAGAAGAAGAATTAAGAAACTGATGCAAAACTGGCGAAACATGAAGAAGAAGAGATGTTATTGATGGTCACAACAAGTGATGAAGAAAGATTCCAGGACCAATAGTACTTGGACTCAGGATGCTCATCACACGTGACTGGTAGGAAGGATTGGTTTGTAAACATAAAACCCTCAATGAAGAACATGGTGAAATTTGCAAATGGCAATGCTCTAGCAGCTGGAGGTATTTGTGATGTTCTGATTATGAGTAAAGATAGCAAGCATCAGTAATTTCTAAAGTCTTGTACATACCAGGCGTGAAGAGAAATTTGCTCAGTATAGGGAAGTTGGTCGAAAAGAACTTCAAGGTTTCGATTGAAGACAAGATGATGAGAGTTCTCGACTCAAATGGTATGTTGATCTTGAAGGCTCCAATGTCTTAGAATATAACCTTCAAGATTAAGCTTAATGTGATGTAGCATAAGTGTCTTGCAACTACACCCATCAGAGATTAATGGATATGGCATTATAGACTTGGTCGTCTCAATTTCAAATACTTCAGATATTTGAAGAGAAGAAATTTGGTTTCAGGATTACTAGAAATCGACATCCCAAACAAAATATGTGAAGAATGTGTGCAGGCGAAGCAACACAAGAATAACTTCAGCAAGGATGCAAGAAACAAGTCGAAGGCAATTCTTGAAGTCATATACTCTGATGTATGTTGTCCTATTCAGGTGGATTCAATTAGAGGTAACATATACTTTGTCACTTTCATAGATGATTTCAGTCGAAAACTGTGGACTTACCTTATCAAAAAGAAAACTAAAGTGATCGAGGTATTTTCCAAATTTAAATCTATGGTCGAAAGACAAAATGGTCGAAAGCTAAAGATTCTAAGGAGTGATGGTGATGGGAAGTATGTGTCGAACGATTTTGTTGCATTATTTGAGAAAGAAGGGATTGTCCATGAGGTGGTGTCACCCTACACTCCACAGCATAATGGAACTACATAAAGGAAGAACATAACCATCATGAATATGGTGACAAACATGTTGAAAGGCAAGCATCTACCCAAAGAATTATGGGGATAAGTTATGTCGACTGTATCACACCCTCATTTTCGCCTTTAGCCTTTATACCCTACACTCGCCATACCATACATCATTTTATTGCATATCGAGCATGTGGGTATGGATTGGGTCGATTTGTCATTTTCCATTTCAAATTAGATAACTTGTCTATCTTGAACTATATGGAAGAAAAGGTTCATCATTTAAGGTTTGATCTAAATTGGAAAGTCTATTCTTGTAGATTTCTTCAAAGAGAAGTTACTTGACAAAATATTAGGATATTCAAGATATATTCCTAATGACCATGAAATGCAAGGCATAATTCAAGATTGCTTCATCCAATTTTGTTTTAAATTCTTGATCAAGTGGAGTTCAAATTTGCAAAGCATGAGTCAAGATCACAAGTCCATAATTCAAGACTTCATCCCTTTCAAGCTTAATGGTTCTAAGGAAATCCATCATGAATTCAAGATTAAAGGCAAGAATATTACAAAGAGAAATTTTATGACATTAGAAGAATGTCATTTGTTGCAAGATTTCCAACTCTAAGTAATGTTTAAAAATTAATTTATTTCTAATACTTCATTCAAGTCTCTAGTCAAATTTATGTTATGGTAATGTCACACCAAGTCTACATTATGCTTACAAACATCCAAGAAATATGCAAGAATTAAATCAACATTGGAATGTTTTAAGACCAAGAATATGCATGCTTAATCATGGGCAAAACAGCCCCATGCAAGAGGAGACAAACTACCTCATGTCACAAAATCTACATGTCACAAGACAAAGGGAATAACATGTGACAATGCTTCTACATATCAGAATTTTCAAAATGCTGTCAAAGGTGGTAGCATTGACCACAAGAGTTGTCCAAGCACAAGCCAACAAAATGGGTGCAAGGCACAATGTGCTGCAGAAAAAACAGCATAGACAAAGTGCAACAGCAAAAATGCAGCATAGCTCTTGCATGGAAATGGAAAGAAAGAGAGTGGCATGAGAAAAGGTGATAAGAGACACCACTCCATGAAAAATCTGATGTTTGGGGGGAAGAGAAAACCCTAGGAGCTGGGATAAGAAGAGGGGGCTGTAAACAAGACTCTTCATTCATTCAACATCCATTCTACACACACTTGCAAAACCAGAAAATAGAGAGAGCAAACCATACCCTAAAAACCAGAAAAATAGGAAGCTTTGCAAACCAGAAAAAGAGAGTGATATAGAACCAAGGGAATTATTGAGAAACAAAACCTTCACAACATAGAGTGAAGAGGAGTGAAGTACTTTCAACTAAGACCAAGGAGGACTTGCAAGAAGGATAGAAAGCTCGTGGGTATCCATTTTCTTCAACCTTTCTCCCTTTATTTTTTGCTCTTACATTCATTTTGTTTACTCTTTTATGTATTGTTGTATTGTATGTTTCATGTAAGGTTCCAAAGGGACCAAGAAACCGTTCTTAAGAAACCACAAAAACGAAAGAAAAACATAAAAAAAATTAGGTTTTTTCACTCTGGTAGCCTGACACGGGTCGTGTCACACAACACGGCCACCCGTGTCGCCCAACACGGGCCGTGTCACACAACACGGCCACCCGTGTCGCCCAACACGGGCCGTGTCACACAACACGGCCACCCGTGTTGCACCTCTGTTTGAGGTTTCCACGACCAAAAACCCCAGGCCTCACAACACGGGCCGTGTCACACAACACGGCCACCCGTGTTGCAGCTCTGTTTGCCCTAAAAATCATTTTTTTCACCCAAACTTTACAACACGGGTCGTGTCACACAACACGGCCACCCGTGTTGCACCTCTGTCATGCCCTAAAACTCACACTGCATGTACCCTATGACACGGGCCGTGTCACACGACACGGCCACCCGTGTTACACCACTGTTTTGCTACTTTTTTTGTTATTTTTACCTCCAAAAAAAATTTTCTCAAGGAGTTTGCACGGCGAACTCCTTGATGGCACTTCGTGCCGTTTTTATTGCATGTCTCGATTTTTTTTATGCGACTAACCCGATCTGTTTGTATGTTTTTTGTATGTGAATGTTGTTGTGGTCCTTGTTGGCCTTTGATTCCAAAAATCATTTTCAAAAACAAACTCTCGATTTTATTGAGCCATTTTCAACCCTTGTAAGTCGGCCGCCTTGTGCGTCCGCCATCGACCTTGTTCGTATCACCTCAAATACTTTTACAAACAATAGATCTTGATCCAACGTCAAGTGGTTCTCTTCTCTCATAAAAACCCAAAACACAATAACATAAACGATTAGAACTAAGCACCACGAACTTTAAAGTGGTGGAAAAGGAATGAGAATGGAGTCCTCCTACACTCGTTCCGAATGTTTTGGATACAAGGCGCTCGACTTGGTTATTCGAAACATTCATTTCTATCCAAAGTCTTTTGTGTATAATCCTAATCAAGAACAATTTCTCTTAAGAAACTTAAAAAAAATAACATCAACTCATTAAACCTATTTTCGCCTTAGGGCGTCAATTCAAAAACCCTTTTTCAAGGTATAAAATCAACCAACAAACAACAATTCCATAAGCCTCCGAACTACGGAGCTCTGATTCTTCACTTCTTTTAAGTAAGGATACGTAGGCACAAGGGCCACAATCCTTGGCGAGCATTAAAATAAATAAACCAACCCCTCTTTTCCTTAAGCAAGCAAAATAAAAACACCCATTCACGCGAAATAACCTAGGAGGTTCCCATCGAGTACGATGGATGCGAGGGGGTGCTAACACCTTCCCCTCGCATAACCGACTCCCAAACCCTAAGACTTGGTTGCAATGACCACGCTCTTTTCCCAAAGGTTTTATCGTTATTTCCCTTTCCCTCCTTGGGATAAATAAAATCTGGTGGCGACTCTGTGTCATTTTTTCGCGTAGCGACAGACTGAAACATACATCTTAAACAGATGTTCAATGAAAAGGCTAGAAGGAATTACGCCAGAAGAATGTTGGTTTGGTGTCAAGCCTAGCCTAAGTCATTTGAAGGTGTTTGGATCTATAACACATAGACATGTGCTAGATTAGTTAAGAAGAAAACTTGATGATAAGTCAAGTTAAATGATCTGGATAGAATATCATTCGACTGGAGGATATAAGTTATTCAACCCAGTGAACAAGCAAGTAGTGATCAGCAGGGACGTGATCATAGATGAGCTTAAAGAATGGGACTGGACTAAGAATGTTAAGAAGGATGCAGTGAGAATTTTATGTGAAGAACCAGCTAGTAAAGTTAAAAGAGAAGTTCGACAAGAAGAAGTCAGAAGTGAATCAGGCCCAAGCACACCTCAAGGAATAAGACACATGCCTGCAAGGTTACAAGACTGTGTGATTACATCAGATGATGTGGTCAATGAAAAAGTTGGGCTGGTACACTATGTTTTCTACGCAGATGTCAAACCAGTTAATGCAGTTGAGGAATTGAAAGATTCAAAGCAGAAGAAAGCAATGAATGTGGAACTAGAGTCCATTAAAGTCAACAACACTTGGTCACTTATCGAATTTCCTCAAGGCAAGAAGACAATCAATGTGAAATGGGTATACAAGGTGAATTTGAATCCCAAAGGAGAAGTAATTTGACACAAGGCAAGACTTGTAACAAAAGGATTTCTTCAAAAAGAAGGAATTGACTTCGACGAAGTTTTTTCACTCATTGCTAGGATCGAAACAATCAGGTTGGTTTTTAGTCTAGCAAACATGAACAACTGGCAGGTATGTCAAATGGATGTGAAATATGCATTCCTGAATGGCCCCTTAGATGAAGAAGTTTATTTTGCACAACCAGTTGGGTTTGTGAAACAAGGCAAAGAAAGCAAGGTATACAGGATGCATAAAGCCCTGTATGGACTTGAGCAAGCTCAAAGAGCTTGGAATAAGAAGATAGATAGCTTCCTAAGGGAGAAAAAGTTTGTGAATTGCACAACTGAGCATGAAGTATATTCTCTTGGATTCTTGTGTTAACTCACCATTTGCATGCTTGATATGGTAGACTTCTCTCTTCAATTCTTCGTTCTCCTTACGAATCTCTTCTTTCTCATCCCAAAGATTGTTGTACTTCTCAATACCCACAGAAGTAGGCTGCTCAACAACCAACGGTACAAAGGAGCCTCTACAGAGAAAGGAAAATACACAACTTCAACCATTTTCTTGATCCAATCCAAGTAAGGAGGATAAGCTCTGCAATCCCTCCTTCCTAAGAAAGTTTTCCCCTTTCGACGAATATTCCCCCAAGTGCCCACGACTTTCTTTAGTAACTCATGATCATATGCCCCATGGAAAAACAAAGACTCTTCAATATCTTGATCCTTTGTTGGCTCCATCAAAACATACTCAAACTGTCTGATAGCAAGGGAAAGGTTATAGTTGATAGCCTCTTTTCTCCTTATAAGAGGTACATTTAGAAACTCCACACAAGTGTAAATAACCTATATACCAAGTAATCTTTGATCAAACCAAACAATATCCTATGCAGTCAAACCCATCAGCCTTTTGGACCACTTTGAGGAAATTTTAGTATCTACAAAAGTGTCGGAACGAGAGAGATGATTCATGAACCATTTACATAAGAGTGGTGCACAACAAGTGACTAGTCCTCCTCTCCTCTTCTCATTCTTAAAATGCACCGAATAATAGATATCATCCAAGAGAGTGGGCAATGAGTTCTTCATCATGAAAATGCGAACATCAAATCAGATACACACTCTAAAAAACATAAAATATTCTCCCTTTTATCTCAATCAACTACTGACTTGAACAATTTGAAGGTATCACTTTCCTCTTCTTCTTTTTTTGACGCCTCACTAAATGAGAAAAGAGTCAAATGGGCCAAAGGCTCAATCCTCTTTAAAATGTATAAGAATATGTGGAGTTATGTGTGTCTAAAAGCACATAAGAATTTATTTTTTTTAATATTATTATCAATATTTGATAAAGGATCATTCACAGCATTACTATATCCTCCTTATAGGATGTGGGTTGGTTATTTTTCAACAAAGTTAAATGGCCGATATTACTATTAAAGAAAAAACTTGGAACTAACTAAAAAGACTACAAATTAGTACTCTACTTTACAAAAGTTGAGAGATTCTAAGTACTTTTATGAATATTCTCTTGACTACATTTTCTTTGACCCCTTAAAGAAGATGGTAGAAAACCTTCACAAGTCAGAACTTTTCTTAAGAGAATGAAAATTAATATATTAAAGTACATACTATATTTCACAGTACCTCAGTAATTTGGTCAATTAATTGTGTTTCCTGCAAAAGAGTACCTCATGAGTACATGAAAAATTCAGCACAATATCTCAACCAAATGATGAAAACTCACATGCAATGCAAGATAAAGTGAAAGCTTATAATCTATGATCATAGACTTATCACTACAAAATAAATGCATATAAGTAATGGGTTTCCATCTTTGGATTTTTGAAGAATTATTACATATGTACTGTTTTGCCAATGTGGTTTGCGTTCACAATGCTTCTCTCTTTTTCTGTTCATGGTCCCATTCAATATAATAAAATGTTTTATCGTGCAAGAACTTTTTTCTTTTCTTGGTTGACAATAAGTAATGACTTTTCTTTTCATTGGTTGTAAGATCCATAATATATTTGAATCTATTCTATCATTTATAGATGAAGTCATAAGATCGTAAAATGGATCTGATATGTTTTTTTTATCCGCATTTTAATATGGAACGGACTAAAGATTTAGATATTCTCCTTTAAATGTGTTTGTTCTATTCTGTTTTGTTTTTCACAGACTTTTACGAGTATCAGCATTAATTTAATTTTATGTATTTTTAGGTTTAAAAGGTGCAGTACCTACGAACACATTATGCCTCCCCAACACTTATGCATAGGGCGGGTTAAGATTTTAGGTCTGAACTCTCAATAATGTTTATCCTGTCTCGTTTTATTTTTTTGTGAATTTTTTAAGGATATGTTTAAATAAGACTGACAAATGGACATACTCATTTGCCACCCTGATAATAACTACTAAAAATTCATATAAACGTAAATACTAAAATTTAAATTCTGGTGATAACTTTCAACCTAATATTATTGACTTTAAATGAATCGATTTGATTAGACCATACTTCAACTATTCAACTAATAAAATAATATTTAATTATATTGATTATTTGAAAATAAGAAAAAAAAATATTGACAAAATAGTAGATAATGAGATAGATAGTATTAAATGTCTAGGTAAAACATGCATACACAATGTGGTGTAATTATTAAACTCCATCAACTATATGTTATTCACATAAAAAGATGAAAATTTGGTAAAAAAAAATACTATAGTATTAAGATAAACAAAAAAATGATGGAATTAAACAACTTACATGTATTAAATTATTGTTCTTTATTGGAAGTGCGTTTTTAGAACATGAGTACTAAAGAATTGTCAGAATCACAGAAGCAATGACCACCATAATTTTCCTTTCTCTTTTTCTCAGAAGAACTTTGTTTGTTTACAAAGAAAAAGGTGAAAAAGTAATGTGTAGTACTTAGTGGAGACTGAAAACTTTAAAAGGCAAAAATAAATGAGAAGAGGACCATAATCTTTTTTTCTATCTAGGAAAGACAACATTTCATGTCAAGTAGTGAAGAATATTGAGATAAATTCATTCATCATGATTTGTGAATATGAAAGTAATTGAAAAGGGCAGTTCCATAGGCTTTTTCAACCTTTGTTGCTTTACTTTTTTTTCTATAAAATCATTTTCAAGTAGAGTAAGTTCTCTATTAGAATCATTATTTAGAGTTGAAATTTCAATGTCACTTTTATTGAGAGCTTACTTATATGATTAAACACTCACTTGATGACAAAACTTAAACCTAAGGTAAAAGTGAGATGATTCAGTTGAATTGAGTGTATAATAATAGATGGGGCAAATGAGAATGTATATTTCCTACAATGGTTGGGGTTGGCCAAATGTTATACCCTAACTAGTGAATAATGTAATTAAATGTGATAGGTGTCTAAAATAAAAATTAAAAATATTATTATGGTAAGGTTCTCTTTAATATTAAATTATGTGTTGAAATTTATGTGAAAATATTTTTTTAATAAAAAAGTAAGAACAATATATTACTAAAAAATAAAATAAAAGTCATAAATAATAAAAACTAAAAAAAAAATAACAAGACCAGAAGTGCTAAGAGAAACAAGTCCAACAAATTTTAGAAAGAAAAACAACATGAAAATCAAAACAAAAAATATGCTAGATAAGAAAAACACAGAACCAAATTGATTATCCATTCGACCTATCTTGTAGCGATGGATACACCAAAACTCGGGAGAGAACAAGCTAGAGGAAGGAAGGTATGATCATAAAACACGGTTTAATAAGGGTATTTGGCCACCTAGCATACCTCTAAATGTCAAGGGGAAACACTCCCAGTCAACTAGAGATACAACAAAACCTAGAGCAAGGGCATGAATCTATTTTCAAACTAAGTTGATAATCAAGGACATCCAGTGATTAATCGTCAAGCTCTCTCGACTAAAAATAATGTTGTTCTGCATTTTAAAAATAGTTCAAATCATAGAATGTCATATCAAAATCAAGCCTAAAGACGCCTTTTTCCCATGACTCAGACACTGAAACAACTCAAACACCCCTAAAATAAATAGAGGTAAAGGCTATGGCTGACCCACCCACCTAAGGACTCTATACTTGATGGATGAAGCAACATCACATAATACAAAGACATAATCAGTCAACTTCATATGCCATACACATAATACACCCTGAACTACAAGAGTTAGACAATATTCAATGTCTCAATAGATTATGTCTAGTCGGTAACCTATTCTAGATCAAGTTCCAAGAGAACACTACCACTTTAGCAAGCTTTTAGCTCTTCCAAACCCTAGAAATCCTCTACAAGACCCTCTCTTACCTATCTTTCCTGACTCCAGCCAAATTTGAAATGATAGCAAAAGCTGCCCTAACCAAAAAGTTCCTAGCTGGATCTGGCTTCCACGCCTAAACATTTACGCGATTCTGCCAGGCCACACCCAAAATAACATCAAGAAAGGTATCAAATAGCTCCTCCTTGTAATAAAGAAAATACCGCCTCCACCTAAAACTCCAAACTCGGACATTCCCAACCCATGAACCCAGAGAATCCACCAGCTGAGATTTATACTCTAAGATAAGAAATTATCTCTCAAAAGAAAGACATAAAGGAGAATTCGCAATATAAGTGTCTTGTTAAAACATAGTCTTCTGGATGTTCCCGACCAACTTAACACAAGAGGAGGCAAACCAGTCAGACTCTTGATCCGGAAGATATTTAAGGAGAGAGACATCTTTCTGCCAATGAGACACCCTTGTAAGAATTCATACATGCCTCTGTATGTGAAGTTGTTTGAATGAAGTTGTTTATTGTGAAATTATAATGATTCTTTATACATTTTAATTGCAAATGTCTTATTTGTAATATTGTATTAAGTGTAATATATATATATATATATATATATATATATATATATATATATATATATATATATATATATATATATATATATATATATATATATATATATATATATATATATATATATATATATATATATATATATATATATATATATATATATATATATAAAGGTGTGAAAAGTACACAAGAAGGGGGGTTGAATTGTGTTTTGCATTTTTCTTATTATTTAGCTTCTGATCAGAATATCAGAATCAGAACTTATGTTCAGATTATGAGTTAATTCAGTTGGCAGCGGATACAGCAGAAGTAAATAAATTAACAGTAGAAGACAAAAAAGATTTATATTGGTTCCTCCCTTAACTGAGAGTAGTTAAGTCCCCCTGTCTCACAAGAACTTTTCATTATAACCACTTCATGATTACAATCGCTTATGCTTCTGCATAAGACTTTTACAACTGTTCCGACCAATTGTCTGAGACTTCCCTTGCTTAAATCTCATGTCTAAGACTTTACCCTTACTCACACAATCAGACTGAGCTACCTGCTCATCGGCCTTCTCGTTGAGACTTTCCTTTGCTTATAACACATGTCTAAGACTTACCCTTGCTCATACCATCTGACTGAGCCACCTGTTCATCTGTCTTCTGACTGAGATTTTCCTTTGCTTAGAGCACATGTCTAAGAATTTACTTTGCTCACACCATCAGACTGAGCCACCTGCTCATCCGTCTTCTAGCTAAAACATACCTTTGCTTAGAGTACATGTCTAAGACTTTACTTTTAGTCAATCAGACTAGCTGAATAAGACTTTCACAACTCAAGCACTTAAGCAATGAGACTTACGTGGCTTAAGCATCTTAGCTCAAGACTTATTACTTGATTCCTAATGAGATAATACTTTTTCTCTAACATATAGCAGGAGACTTAATCTAAACTACTAAAGGCTCAGCAAAATAGAGAACAAGGTGTGCATGATACAAGAATCAGAGGTACGGGAGATCACCTTAACAAAGACCTAAAGCACTAAAGATTTCTAAATATATACAGGGGGTAAGAAATCTTAAGGCTTTTACAATTACAACCTACAATAGAAAATTTTCCTATTACATAGAGTTGATAATTGCTTGATCTTGATACTCCTTCAATAGACGAGTCCTTGTTAAAAATTCATGCTTGAATCTTCAGCCATATATATAGCCTTTCTAGAAACTAGCCATTGAGAAGGTGACTTGATCAAGTGTCTTTGCTTTTGCTCTATAGTACAAGAGATGTTGAAAATGGATGCACAGTAAATTTATGAATCCTTTGTGTAACACGTTTAACCTTAGAGTCTTCAAGAGGTTCTGTACTGATAGAATCGTTGGGAGCAGACATCCATAGAACGTACCAGCTTTTCTTGAGCCTTGCAATCTTATAAACTCCAGCTGACAGGCTAATAAGACAATACATGATGCTTTCAATAGTACGGATAGTCCACAACTTTATCACCAACTCTGAATGATACCAGAAGCTGATATACAATTACTAAGTGTAGAAACTCATCTGAGTGTTGAAGCCTTCAGCTCAGAGTCTTTGTTAAACCACACTAGAAATTTTTCTTCAGACTCTGTCACTAGAAGCTAGCAATGAAGCAACTCTAAGTGTATCTTAAGTAAACAGATTCTGATTATTTATGTACAAGAACCTGCATAAATCAAACACATGTCAAATAACCATTGTTATTTTAATACTTTTGTTATCATCAAAACTAAAAGAGAAAATATCAAGAAAAAATCTTGTTCTAACAATGTCCCCCTTTTTTATGATGACAAACACAAGTATTTAAAGGACAATGTTGGGTATTTAATTTTCTCTGCAACAACAGGTTATGAGGTTTGTAAGCTCTCCCTGAGTTTGATAGTTCACATCTTGAGCTTGTTATAGCATTAAGAATTATTTTTCAAGAAAAAATAAACTAGTCTTCTTAACAACATCAGGGTCTGAGGTTTGTAAACTCCCTCTGAGTCAAACAGTTCCAAGGTTGAGGTTTGTAAGCTACCCCTTAGTTCCATATTTAAGAACACAAAAATAACTGTATCTTAACTCCTTTTGAAAACACCAGAATACGAGGTTTATAAGCTCCTTCTGGGTCTGGTAGGCAAAGTCTGAGGTTTGTAAGCTCATAATTAGACCTATGTACAAGAAAGTAAAAATGCACCCTGGGCAAGTAACAGAAAAATAAATGACCAATACGTATTCAATAGAGTCAGTTTCCACTTAAATACTTACTATTATTTCTCCCCCTTTTCTCACATCAAAAAGAATAAAAAGAAAAGAAGGAAATAGAAAAAAATATCACTAATAAATGCAACTCGGATCATCATTACAAGATTAGTTTTCAAGAAGGAAGAGTAATCAAGTAATAAGAGTCATTAAGGTTTATAAAGTGCACACATTAAAGTCTTAGTGGTCATTACTGTTCCAAGAATTAAACAAGGATTAATTTTAGACGCTTGGTATCCACATAAGTCATTATAAAAACATCCCACTCCTAATTCATTTTCATCAATCACCATACTAAGGATATGACATCAGCAACTGAGAGTTATAATGCATCTATCGTAACATAAGCAACTAAGAGCTCTACAAGCTTGGTTGTCAAATCCCCTCAGAGGCGAGCCGCTTCTGAGTCCTCAAGAATTGTACTTCTGCTCTCAACAAAACTTGCTTCTGAAGAAGCCACTTCAGCAGCACCTGAACAACCTACAGAAGGTGGTTCAATAGTAGCTACCTTGAAGCCTCAGAGAAGAAGAATGAAGAGATCAAGGAAGAATAAAAAGAGGGTCAACAAGTCGTCCTACCACTCTCTTTCAGATATAGAAGAGGAAGAAGTGATTGATTCAGAATACGAGGAGGTGGGCTACAACAATAGTGGACACCGTTGGGTACGTGATTCAATGGCTAGGGATGAATTCTAGACATTATCTTGTACCTTTTTTTAATTGTAATCCTCATTTAATTAATGAGAAGTTTATTTTAGACCAAAAATACTTCTTTTTTGTGCATTTACATTTCATAACTTTTCTTTAGGTTTTCTTAAGGTACATTAATAAAGTGAAACTGACACAAAAATGATAGTTAGAACAGATCAATCATAAACTCATACAAATTCAGAGAATCTTAATAGATTAGGTTACATTGCCAAGAGTCATTAATAAAATGATGATTTAATCAGTACTTAATTAACATTAAACTCAAGATAATAAATGTAATACATCTATAAAAGGACTCAAGTAAGCTTTCTTCCATCATCACTTAATCCTTAAAACACCAAGATGTATAAGCAGAAGCAGATATGGGTTCCAAAGAGAGATTTCAGAAAAGCAGCAATACTGAATGCAACAACTCAAGCAAATCAAAGCAAGACACCAGCTGAAGAACCTGCAAGCAAGCAGACAGCTTTAGAGGTGCTCTCATCTTCAGCATCCTTTGTGAAAACTCATAGAAGAAAGAAGTCTTCTGGATTCAGACACATAAACAAACTAAGGAAGGAGGCTTTGAAGTTTGCTAAGGAAGAATGGCAAGATTTCTTAGACAATCTAGACATGTCAGACGATCCTAGTGAGTTCCTTAGGACACATCCATTAGACTAGAAAAATTTAATTGTCTTGTAATAGCTTCCTTTTTTCAGTAATAAAATAAGTTGTAAACATTTGAGTTTTTTCATCTATTTCAAATTCTCAGTGAATAACACGAGTAAATATTAATCAATTAAAACTAAATACAAGCATGGACAAACTTCTAAATTTATTAATAAGATACTTAATATAAAGATTTCATCAACAATACAAGACATAACTATGCAGAAATCCAACATCAGAGTCTTTCATAGATAGCTTCAAAATTGTCTCTCCAAACCTTGGAAGATTAGAAACAAGAAGAAGATTAGAAACCATCGATGTATTAGATTGATCTACAAAGATACGCCAAGTAGGAAGATAGTGTTCCCAAACAAGAGTTCATGAGATTCCTCCAATCTCCTCACAATTGATCACATTTGCAATCGCTTTAGAGGTTACTGCTATAGAAACATCAATTACTCTAGAAAAAATAACATACTCAGAGTTTAACTCAACAATGGAAGCATTAATCTAAAACTCTTTGACAAGACTTGGATAAGTGAAACCATATAGCATCTCAAAGTAGCCATTCCACCTTAGTTTAGACACAGTGTCCCAGAAGTTGAAACCAATCTTAAGCAACTCATCAAAATCCACAAACTTTTCATTGATGACAACCAGCTGATTCAAAGGAGAATAAACTGAAGAACTCATCTCAGATTTGGTTTGATCAGCATGCACACACACAAGAGGAAAATAAGAAAGAGAAGAATATGAAGAAAGAAAAAGAAACTGAGCAAGAGTCTTCCAAAAAGAAGAATCTTGTTAGAAAAATGACACAATGATGTTTCATAAGACAGGGAATAGTAACAGCAAATACTACAAGAGAAAATATCATTACCCAAAGGTTCTTTATCCAGCAGATATTTCAATTCCACTAGATAAGTTTCACCTTTATGAAAGATTAAGTATTATAAAAGCATTTAGAAAACTTTTTACTTAAACTTCTATGTCAGACTGAAAGAATCTTCTTCTGAATCTCAGAAACTGACAACTTTCAGAAACTATCAACCGTCAGAGTCTAGTAAGTCCAGACTAAGATAGAGATATCATCTGTCAGTCACAAGTCTCTAAGATTCTATTTAGAACTAGCACTTTATCTTGAAACAAGAATCATGAGTGATACACGAATATTGATTTGTCTTCTTTAGACAGCTAACAAGCAACGGTATCAACACAAGAGTGAGAAAATTGTTTTCATAAATGTGATCATTATCTGGCTTTATAAGAAATTCAGTACAGACAAACACAACAAAGTTTTCTCTTAAAGATTTATGAAGTTCTCTTTTTCAAAAGAAAAACTTCTCTAGAGATCTAACAGAAACTTTGCATTTATATCTAAACAAATGTCTCATTGAATCAAAAAAGATAAGTCAGACAAGAACAAACATACCACTTTTTTTGTATGACTTGATTCAATATTCAGACTTGACCAAATAGAGTCTAAACATTTTCATTGAGTGG